>JACXGJ010002376.1:0-66752 GCA_016801105.1 Esox niger | reverse complement strand
ACAAGGTAATGGGACTTTATAAAGATGGAAAAGTATATAAAAAGATGATCAAATCCTTGCAAATGCCAGTCAGTACTGTTCAATCACTTTATAAGAACAGAAAGATTCCGAGATCTCTTGATACAAAGCCAAGGTCAGGTAGACCAAGAAATAATTCAGCCAAAACTGCTCTGAGAATTGTTCCAGATACAAAGAAAAATCCACAGGCGACCTCAGGAGAAATACAGGCTGCTCTGGAAAGACAGTGTGGTTATTTCAAGGAGCACAATACGACCATACTAGAACAAAAATTTGCTGCATGGTCAAGTTGCCAACAAGAAGCCTTTACTGCGCCAATGCCACAAAATAAACTGGTTACAATTTGCCCAACAACACTTTGACACACCTCACAGCTTCTGGCACACTGTAATTTGGAATGACGAGACCAAATTACAGCTTTATGGTCACAACCATAAGGCATTCACACCTCATAATTCCGTATTAATCTACACAAACCAAAGAATCTTTTTACACATGTTCTAGAAGTTTTTGCGACTGCATGTTATAAAGCTTTTCTTCTGGAGTGATGTTTTCCTAGCCACTCTACCATAAAGGCCAGATTCATAGAGTGCTACATAGGGGGTTGTCCTTCTGCCATGTTCTCCCATCTCAGCAGAGAACCTCTGAAGGTTTGTTAGAGGGGTCAATGGGTATAGGTCACCTCCCTGGTAAAGCGCTTGTTGCTCAGTTACTGTAAGCTCTGGGAGTCTTGGGGAGTCTTCGCACTGTGCTCCTGGGAACGTTCAATGCTTTAACCATTTTTATATCCTTACCCAGATCTATGCCTCAAATCCATTCTGTCAGATGTCTTCTGAGAGCTCCTTGGAATTCATGGCCTGGTTTTTACTCTGACACCCACTGTGTAGCGTGGGATCTTATAGAGACATTAAATAATTTCAGATTAATTCTAGAAATATTAAAAGGATGATCAAAGGACACTGGATGCATTTAAACTAAATTTGGAGTGTCATGGCAACGGGTTTGATCTTACACAGGTTGATTGCCTGAATCTTTCTCAGACTGGGAATAAACCTGAGCAGGACCATGTCTTTCTATGGGACATTGGAATCATCCCAGATATACCAGGGGTCACCAGATACTGTATGTGCAGGCATTTTATTTTCAACTAATCAACTGATCATGGTCTGATGATTTGAATATAATATTCAAGAAGAGCAGACAGTATAGTTATCTTTAATGTTCAATGCACTTGTTGTTTCAACTATTCCCAATTGCCCAGTATTGTGCTTGACCCAGTCAAATACAGCTCCACAGAGGGACAGGGCGAAGCTCTAGTATGCCATCACAGTCATCTGGACTTGGAGGATCCTGTACAGAGACTTCCAAGGCAACCGGTGCCACAACATGGCCCTGGGCAAGGCCCACCTCAAAACCAGCTGTTGTGACCCCAAGTGCACCCCCAACTGTCTGAACAGGAAGTTTACAGATATTACAAGGAAAAACGTGTAAAAAAATCTTTGAGTGGTTTGTAACCTGCACACTGCTAAAATAATGAATTGTCCAAAAAGAGATGTTTAGTCTTAGATCTACTGTTCTTTATTAAATATTTTTCTCCTGAGAAAATGTTACTCAATATTGTGTGTGTACAAAGAAATGAAAAAGGGATGTGGGCCAAAGCAAAACTCTGAGGGAAGAAAATTATGATAAGCACCTGTACAACTTGCACACAACTGCAGTTTGACTAGAACAGCTGCAAAATATATTTAAGATATAGAGATAATGCTCGTGGATCAAGTATATATAAATGGAACAGTTCTCTCCTTTAACTGCATGAACTACAAAAAAAGCTTGGGGATTTTTCCACAACACTTTTGACAGGTGAGAGTAAGCCAATTGTTGTATAGGTATATTGTAGCAGTGTGGTCTATGTCATTACTTGCCCTCTGATAAGTACTAAATGAACTGAATGAACGTATGAACAAACAGAAAGGTAAGACCAGTGTTTGATTTTCAGTTATTTAATGACAGATACATTTTACAATTAATTCTTTAACAAATACCATTTTTTTCATAATTTAGCTATATGAACTGGGGATGGAAATGACAATGAATTGTGACAGGACATAGACCCAATTTATGACCCCAAACTGAGAACCCTACTTTCCAAAGATAATAAAATATACCTTCCTAATATTCAGATTATGTGAAGCACATAAAACCCATGAATCCTTAATTGCTACATTTATATTTGGAATAATACATTTATTATATTTAGGTGATCTACTGATTAGTGACTGGTTGGGACATGGTTAAGCCTTTTTACGAGTAATTACGAGTAAGAGTAATAGGCATAGGTGGAACTTTATCATTTCTGATAATCACGATAAGAACACCTGCAGACAAACATAAAGTCTTTATATTTCTAAATAATTTGGCTTTATTAAATCCAACTCTTTCAGAGTATCCACAGCCCATTAAGTTATTGTTGTGTTATAATCCTACTGGTCTATACAAATTACAAGACTAGGAGCAAAATCCCGATGCTTCCACTCATAGTGCTTATAAGAAGCAAGATAACATTAGTTTTACAATGGATATTTGTGGATATTAATCGTTATTAATGAGGTTATGTAAAGTTTTTTACATCAATAGCTATTATAGGACAAGCATTCCATGCTTATTAAACTGACATTCAGAATCATCTGAGAATCCACAACTATCCCTTTTATTTTTCATAGTAACATTTTCTTTTTAGAATTTCTTTTAGCAATGATCAACAGCTCTGAAATATTACAAATTCATTGGATCATAAAATACAATCTACACTTTTTGTTTATTCAGAATTTCAAACATGATATTTACAGAAAATTCATTCAAATGGATAGCTCCTATGCTATAGGTGCACACAACCTTGTTATTTATGTAGAGGCTCAACATCAAGAAAAACTAAAATGAATCAGGAAATTATTTTGACGTTATAAAATGTGCAAAGTTGGCTAATTGCATACACAGGAGTGGTGTTGCAATATACCGGTATTGGCAATAACTGATGTGACATAAAGAGAAAATTGATATTATGTCAATAATGCACATATGATAATATTGTATTCAAAAGGCAAAAATGATGTTGTATTTTTTCCAAAAACGTCTTTTGGTCTTTTGTTAACTTTTTCATGCCACCTATAGACAAACTATATATTTGCTTAAATAATGAGTCTGGACCTGTAAACTGGCATTTAAATGAACCCATTTACCCCATCAGAACCCACAAAGATGTGTCACTTTCATAGCATATTCACTTGGCAAAAACTACATTGTTTTATTCTAAAAACTCATCTCGTTATGTCTAGAGCTTATTCATATCACCTATCTATGAACAAATGATGCATGTGCTTAAACTACAAGTCTGGGCCTGTAGACTGGCACTGAAATTATTTTGTTAGCATCACCAGAAACCCCCGGACAGATCTGCAAAGGTTTTGAATCTTTGTCACTAGGCTTAAATGATGGGTAGAGATCCAAAGTCAAAATATTAGATTATATTCCAAAGTTCCCGAAGTCAGTAGATAATATTCAGAGCATCTACAGCCGAACATTTCAGACTCTTTAATAATAAAATGTTAGTATCTTCAATTTCATTGCAAACACCAATCATTTCTCCAAATGTTTATATGTGTTGTGTTTATCTGTGATGTTGTTTTTTTTCCACAGTGTTCACAACATGGTGTCTCTGTCTCTCATGTGTCTTGGTCTGCTCTCCCTGTGTGGGGTCAGAGGGGAAGTAGCTCCAAATTTCAACAACTGCAAAGAGTTTTTCTTCAGAGAGACGCCTGTGTCTGGTCTGAACATAGCCCTGCCCACTCCAGTTGAGACAAACACACAGGGCTTACCTAATCCTGAGAAATGTCTCTCAGCTTACAATGCTGCCTCTCCTGCCTACATCTGTCAGAGATACATCAACCAGTATTACTTTGCCACCCTGTATGACAGAGGAAGGAGGATCCCTTTGTACTCTGCATATAAAATGGATTTGAAAGGAGAACCAGAAAGGGAGGGGTCCATAGTTAATTACGAACCACAGGTTTGAATATTTGAATAATCTTATTTTCGTTGTCCAATTTATTCTGTGCTGCAACTTTTTGACTAACACAACTGTAAAATCATGAAACGTATTCATGTGCTTGAGATCTTTGCAGTAACAAGAGGCCATTAACATTCAGAACTGGTTTTTTGTTTTTTCTTTTTTTCAGTTCTTTACATTGTAATTTGAGACTAAATACCAGTCGAGTAAAAGTATTTTGAGAATAAAGGCTATCCCATGGCTAGAACAGCAGTGGCTAATTTGGTCATATTTACATTTTTCAGCTTGTGCATCCTGAACTGCCAATATATCAGATGAAAAAGAAAGAATGTATGACAGCAATCAAGAATTACAACAACATCCCGAGTAATGGCTGCAAAGAATCTTTTCCACAATACCGACAGACTTACAAGCTTGGCTGGAGTCAGGCTCTTGATGACAACTTTGGCACCTATGACCGTGGGCACTTGAACCCTGCAGGGCACCATGAAAAAGGAGATGCCTCCAAAGCCACCATGACCTTCACCAACGTAGCGCCGCAAAACCCAACAATGAACCAGGTCCAATGGAACCAGTATGAGCTGAAGCTGAAGAATGTTTTGAGTGCAGGCTGTAGTAATATGTATGTTGTGACTGGGGTGGTCCCAAGCCCCACGTGGGTGGACCAGAACCAGCGAGTCAATGTTCCGAGTCACTACTGGAATGCCTTCTGCTGCACTGACAACAACGACAAACCAATCAGATCTGGAGGTGCCTTGTGTCCTAACACAGCTGAGGGTGTAGTTACAGAGTATAACTCTGTTGAAGACCTTCAGAATGAGCTTATAAATAAAATGAGATTTGACAAAGATTTCAACATTTTTTTCAACGGCTGTTAAATCTGACATAGCCAGACTGGAATGAAATACCTAGTACGATTTTCTTGCTATGTAAATCGCATACCTAGGCTTTGTGAAAACATTCAGAATTGACCAGGTCAAGAAGAGAAATCAGTAGCAACACAGGTACAAATTGTTATTCACCACGATCAATTTAGTAATATTTTCTCATAACTATAAGAATGTTAAGGCATGAGAAGTAGCCACTTAGCAAGCAAACTGGATGTAGCTTTCTAGCTAGTGACCTCTTGTGTCTTTGCTGAGCTCACTAGTTACCAGTCACACGGTTGGTCTGTAAATTGTGCAACTCATAGGCCCAGTTTGTCCCGCGGTACAAGCTGCAGCCTTCACAAAACACATATGAGACAGCCCACTTCTCTGTCAGCACCCTGTTTTAGCTTTCCAAAATATCCTGTCAAATAAACACGTCTAAAACATATCAATGCCCGTGGATTCAGAGAGAGAACATTGACTGTGATTGACTGTGTTATTCGCCTTTTGATTCACCAATTTCCAACTCTATTGACAGATCATATTATGATTAGCTAATAGCTAGAAATAACACATGCCTTACCTGAAAAGATAAGGAAGAGAGCATTTTATTTCTTTACATCTATTAAGATTCATGTGAACAACCACTATGACAAACAATTTGTTGACACAACACAAAAAAACATGCCATGACCTAATACATATCCAAAGTCCCAGGCACACAGTTAAATAATGTCAGATTCTTTAAAGATATACTGAACTGTTCAGAAATCGTACACAAGAGAGCTCCCAAAGCACACATTAAAGTATCAGTAGTGGTGTCCAGAGTCATACTGAAATCCTAAAAGGAACCCAAAGTTTTCTTTTCAAAGAAACCATCCTCAAAACGGTTCAACAGTTTTCAAAACAGATTCAATGCATGTACAGAATATAATATAATAATATAATAATATCCTGTAATGTAGTGTCCTGGGCATTGAGTTCAGGTGATATTGCTTTTGTACACACAGAAATTTAGAATTTTTATTAAAAATGTATTCAGATAAATATACACAGACACAATCTGAATTTGACCGCTGCTGTGAACTTCAACGGATAGAGCCATTGAGTCGGTGCCACTCCTGGAAGCTGTTCCTCTACGCATTTTTGGCAGAAAGGGAGCTGGCACGACTGAGATTATATTACAGAATAGTTTCTTCATCCTTCTTTGAGTGCTGTTAAAAAAGTGATGACACAACTTATGGCCTCCAGTTCCAATCTACACATTTCCAACTTCCAAAGTTCGGTTCTGACACAATGTATCTTATAACAACAATGGACTTTAATAGAAAAGGAATGATCTTTCTTTGAAGGCATTTACATTCTTAAATATGTAATGGATTGATGATGGAAATTCAATATTAATCAAACTTTTCAAAGTGGTCAAAGTTATGCGAATCTCATCATGAATGTGATAATGAAATATATAACGTTGAATTAAGAGTTTTATGCATTTTGAAATCAAAAGCTGCAATTTATATCATAATTTAAGGTAATGTAATATTCGCATTTCATGTAATGACACAATTCCATATATAGCCAGAAATAACATTGCGAATCTATCCTGCGTCATACCATGCAGATGTTGAATAGCAGTGGCGGCTCCTGATTGGGTTAAGCAATGGGGCAGTGAAGGAATGTTTGCACAAGAATCCACATGCATCAAATAAATCCTAATATAGAAGATAACTAAGTATTCACATTAACAGGGGGTTTTTGAAGCTACAATCTTATTTGAGTGAAACAATCCAGTCGAATGTTAAACAGCTTCCGAAGGTGAGATTGTCATTCTAACAAGTAGGTATTTCTATTCCGGAACAAATAAATGCAATATTGCAATGATCTCCTTATCAAATACATATATGGATAAGTCAGACAAGGAAAAGAAGTAGGCAAGTGTTACCTTAAGACAAAAAAGAATAATAATACTGTATTTTTTTAGCAAGTAAGTATAAGAAATATACAACTATAGTTTTTGTTAATATGAGTAAGGACATCATCCTGTGTTGTTATTATACTGTACATGATTATGTATAGTTGTTTTAAAGGTTTTTATACAATGATTACTCTTCTAAACTTCAGACTCAGGCTGTTATTTCTTACATTGTAATTTCCGGCTAAATACCGATAGAATACCAGTAATGTAACTAAAATAATGAAGGCTAGCAGGTTGAAATAGAGTGGCTAATGGGACATTATTTGTATTTTATACATTTTGCATCTTGACCTTGTCAGATGAATGAAAAGGTGAACTTAAGTGTGATCATGTAATACCAACAACTCCATCATTTACAGTGGATTCAGTTGATAGTCATGCGATTGTTAGAACACAAAGATAACTTAAATTTTAGATTGTATCTTCATTTCAAAGTAGCATAACCACTTTGACAATGTTTTTCCTGTGGTTCTCATTCAATCAAAGTTAATATATGCACATTTAAAATGTTTACAATTTAGTCGGTTTTGTGTCCGAAGTCCGTTGACGGGATCTGGTCTGAACAGCTCAAAATGAGTTTGGGGTTGATAACTTAAGGAGAAGTGTTCCCTAATGTTACAGAGTTCTCCATGAAGTCACAGACACTCCCATTGATATTTATATGAATTGGGATTTTGTTTTCATATTATTATAGTACAAATAGAAGAAATGCTTTAAAATATTGAATAGTCTAAACTAGGCCTGTATGTACACAGAAGTTTGTTTTGATTTAATAGCTTTCATCGTTTAACCCATAGAGTGAGTAGAATAAATATTAATATGAGAGAAAACTCTGGCCTTGCAAAAGATATACAGTTCATTACGACTGAAAGGAATTCCAGCCATCTTGAATATTGGTTTTCAGTGGGGTGGCAGGTAGCATAGCAGTTAATAGCATTGGACCAGTAACTGAAAGGTTGCTAGATTCAATCTCTGACCTGAAAGGCCGAAAAATACAGTTGCAAGTAAAAAAAATTGAATGCTTCTGAATTCCCTGCATATCTGCATGAAGGTCACCCACAATACCCAAAAAGACTGCTGTAAGTAAGAGTGCTATAATAAAATCAAAAGTATTAGTTTAAGGGTGTGCACACAATTTTTCTTTGAAGATTTCAGTTTTTCAATTGAATTGTTCACAATATAGGTCACATTAAAAGTGGAAACACTTCTGACACAATTTATCTTTTTCATTCTTTTACATCACAATAACCTGGCTTTTAACAGGGGTATGTAAACTTTTTATATCCACTGCAAATCACAGTCTGATCTTCTTTTACATGTCTTTACCGTTTAACAAATGAGTCAAATGTAAGCAGCATAGTCTAGAAAAAGTGTGTGAACCTCTAAGATAATGCCTCCTCTCAAAGTGGGACATTTTTGTCAGGTGGTTCAGTTAATGATACGACATTCCGCTATGGGTGAAAGGTGCCCTGTCACATTAAAAAAACAATTTTTGGTGATCAAAGAAGTCTGTTGCTCAAAACAAAGGTCTGTTGAAGTGGAATATGGTCCGGTCTAAATAGATTTTAGAAGACCATAGGAGAGTGTTTGTTAAGGCTCAGAAAAATATTAGAAAAGGCAACAAAATATTTCCAAAGATGTGAGTCTCCATCAGTCTACAGTCAGAGAAATATGCCCACCCCTCTCCCTAGGAGTGGGCATCAAGCAAAGAACACAGCAAGGGCACGTTGAAGAATGGATAGGGAGGTGTCAAAGAATCCCAAGATAACAGCTAAGGATCCACAGGCATCTTTTGCACTTAGTAACATCTGTGTCTTTGTGTCAACAATAAGAAAAAACACTTAACAAAGTATGATTCCTTGGAGGATACCACAGAGGAAACCGCTTCTTCCTAAAAGAAATAATGCTCTGACTCAGGCTTCCAATAACAAAATGCTTTTTCCACATCCATGTTCTATTAAAAGTCAAGATAAACATTCATATTTTGGGCAGAAGGTTGCAACGCTGTTTTTGGAGGAATGTTTCCCTCAGTTACTAAAAATCATGGTTCACAGTATGTTTGCCCAAGTGTTAAGTAAAGACATCTTGAAGTGCACGTTTATCTTTGGTCTTTGTTAAATAGCAGCTATAATACTGGTCGAACTCTATTTTGTAGTTGTGCCTTGTATTACAATGATAATAAACATACAAATATTACACACAAACTAAAATATGTAATAATATTTACAAAAACTGATTTTATTAAGAATGGTAATGAACAATACAGAAAAAGCACAGTGAACTACTATTTAATTTGCCTTCTGGGCACCAGAAAATCTATTTTAGGATTATTTCACGACACATTCCATGTGTTGAGAGCAAAAGAGTCAAAAGCAATTTTTGCTCTGAGTAAGCTGAGGTACTTCTAGGACAAGGGAGTTGAATGTGGTTTAATAACTGCAGGTTTTCCAGATAATTTTTTAAGTAAGATAATAATGGGTGTTTCTGCAATACCATCTTGTCTTAACATAAACAAACGTCTGGTTCTTCTGAATGTCAGGGAGTCACAGCCAAAAGAATTGTACAAAGGACAATGATGTGGGCAAAAGTTTCCACAACAAATAACAATTCTGCATGATCCAGAGTGTTCAATATTGATGCTGAAGAAATTTGGGTTTACTGACTAAATTCAACTGTCCAAATTTCACAGTCTGTCTCTGCGCCTTGCTCACTGTTTTCTAGTTTATTTTACTATGAAAAACACCAGGCCTCCAACAAATCACCACAGACCGCCATTGCACAGGTCGATGAATAAAAACAATATCCACTGCCAAGCCAAATTACAGCCTGAGAAAAAAAGATTCACAGAAAGAAAAAAGGCATCCCTATTATTTCCATCTGCAGCCAAAGCTGAGTAAAGGGAGTTGCTGTAAAGATAAGAGCCAGAGTTTCCTGCATTTGCTGGTCTTCGGGGAGCGAGGGGGAAATATTTGCCAACGCCCCTGACAAAAGGCACACTAAAATTCTCTCATTCTCTGATTTTGCCTTCCAAGGAGAGCACCGCAGGATTCGAAAGGTACGTGTCCACATCTTCACAATCTTTTTGTTTGTTCACACAAGCCAGACGGAAGTTCCATTATAGGTCCTTACAAATTTCAGCCTGCGTTGGTGCTGTAATACAGTTTTCTATCTTGTAAAGTATGCATCAGAAAATGTATGTTTGGGTAGGCGTTAACATTCCTGTTAATAGGTATGGCCTCGTAACGGGATTGACTCTCAACTGCATTGTGTGAAGCATTTTATTTCTCCATATGTGTCCCAATGACAAAAGGAGCTGTTGCTGAGGAAAATGCCAGGGCAAGAGAATATGTTAATGATTGTCCTTTTTGTTGCACTCACTCACAAGGTAAGCCTTCTGACCAAACCAAGTCTAAAACAAATGTTTAGCCAAAATGTGTTCAGAGTTCAGAGTTAGATTTTGTATTTTCAATACCTGGGTCTTGGTCTGATCTTTATAATCTGAGTCAATGTCTGGACCCGGGAAGCCAAAGTTTTGTAAATGCTTGAGAAATGTTTACTGACTTACTGAATATTTTGACATCGTAGTCATTTAGCTGATGCTCTAATCCTTTTAATCTGAGCAACTCATATATATTTTTATCTAGGATTTCATTGCCAATATCTAGAATAATCTATACATTTTCATGTGGACAATGCAACAGTACTAACTGTATGTACAATTACAGGTGACTTCTCAGGAAAAGCAAATGGACATGGCTCCAACTGCTGTAGATGACCAGTATATTCGGTGTCGGGATGAGATGCTAAAAGCGGTTCAGGGTCTGTTGGAGGAGGAAAAAAGAAACTGTCCAGATTATAATGAAATTTGGACACAAGCCCCAAAGTGTGATAAAACAATTCCAGGAGGTGTCAAGGAACACGTGACTGCACTTGTGGCTTATGGAAATGGAGGTCGAGTATTCGCAAAGAGATTCAACAATGATGTAGCAACTCTGGGAGCAAATGTTGATGACTATAATCGCTTTCAATTCAAATCCCTCCATTTCCTGCTGATGGATGCCATGCAGCTTTTGAAGACAGGCAACTGCAAAAACGTTTTTCATGGCTCAGGTCAAAGGTACACGGCCCAGGTCGGGACAGAGGTTAGATTTGGAAAGTTTACTTCAGCCAATGTCCTTATTGCTGATGCGAGAGAAGCAGCAATATCAAACTATGGTACGGTTTTCAACATTACTTCCTGCACTGCAGTGAATGTGGAAGCCATTGCTTGCACGCCAGAAGACATTGAAATGCTGATATCCCCAGCAGAAGTCTTTACAGTGCTGGAAGTGAGAGAATCAGGCAGAGCCAATGAAAAGTACAGAGAGATTGTTTTGACAAGTTCAGGGAATTTCAGCAACCATGACTGCTTCCGATTCCCCAGGTGAGGAAAGGCTATGCAACTACTCCTGAAGACAACCCAATTAGGCTACCACTAAATGTACCACTAAAAGTGGGTTTCACATCTCAACAGGTGTATTCTTTGGTGATCTGAAGTCTTTTTCTGTCTCACCAGGTCTCCTCCAACTAGTACCCCTCCAACAACTGCCCCCACAGGCTCCTCTACTCAACAGTTTAGCAGTGGCGTCTATACGTTGACTATTTCACTTGCTATCTCTCTGTTCACCAGGACATCTCTGACAAAGTGAAGTCTGATAGCTTCTCCTTACCTTCTTAAATGTACAAAAACTACTTTTCTGTAACAATATTAATGCACACACAGACACGTTCTATGAAATGCTCTGAAAGTTACAAAAGTCAGTCTGAACATGTTACTCAAAGGATATTAAATAGGGGTTAGAGATACACATAACAAAATTGTTAGCTCTAGATACAGTCCGTCTTGCATTTACATACCAGCTGTATTGGTCAAGTACTTTTATAATCTACACCGGAAACAGCCAGAAAATGACTGGTCACTCCTCAGAGTCTGGTTCCCCTCTACTTTCAGCTTAGATTTCGACCCTACAAGGGAGTTTTTCCGCTGTGTATGAACTCTTGTTGGTGGTATCTCTTTGAGGTTTCAGGCTGGGTATGTGGAAAGCCCTTTTTGACAACTGCTGAAGTAAAGAGGGCTTTATAAAATAAATGTGTTTGATTAAGTTTGCCTTGACTTGTAATGTTGTCTCCTCATTTCCACATTAGACACAGTCCCACGCCCCAGTCTTAAACCACTCATTTTCCTGTGGAATAGTTAGTACTATTCTCGTCTTGTTGGGGTAAATGAGGAGTCAAGTTGTTGCATTGTTTCAAATCTAGTCTAGTGTAGGCAGAATTCTACACATCATACATAACTTTTAACTGCAGAACATTTTAAATTATTATTAAACTAAGGACCTTTCCTGTGTTTCTATCACTATTAACTTTACTTATAAGAAATTGCTCTTTAACCCATTATTTATTATTAGGCCATTCTAAAAAGTACAGTATGCCATTTAGGCTTACTGCCCAAATTACCTGACCAATTGACAATGGACTAATATTTTACCAAGTGGTTTTAAGCAAAGCAAAAAAAATCAGTGTTAAGCTGTTCTTACTAGCTTTTTCTTACCAGTCATTTTGCAAACAATCAATGGTGATTTAATGATGTTCTGTGAGACCCAGGTAGATTCAGCTACCTTGGGGTCTGCCATACATAGACAGACATTAGCAGTGCTCACGCAGAAAGGTTAGTTCATAGGACAAAGAAAAATCACTAGAGGGTTGGGATGGCGGAGGAGTTGAGGCGGTTTCCTAAAGGCTCTGAATGTTTGAGTGGATTTCAATGTCAATATAAGTAACTTCCTATTGTTTCCATTCCATCATGTGTTTCAGGACATCCTGAGGGACTTGAAAACAAGAAACTGACAAACTGTGTGGATTAGTGTTTAAAGTACAAGCCTAGATTGCAGTGTGTGTGTGTGTGTGTGTGTGTGTGTGTGTGTGTGTGTGTGTGCATGTGCTCACTTCCAGGTTGGGTCAGTTCTGTGTTGAATAGTACACCAGAAGGACAGTTTTTATATTGATTTTAGTTTTTTCACAGCTGCTGGGTTGGGGTGATTGTAATGCAGTACCAAAATGACTGAGCCATTTCTTGGGTAAATGTTTTGTATTACATTTGACCCAATCTACAGTACCACCTGGCATGGGATAACATATGTTTAAAAACAAAATTGATGCTCATTCATCTTACGGAGTGATACACTTTTAAAATAACATAGTTGAAGTGGACTGAAAAGACAATAAGACCCAACTGTTCCCTGGAGATAGGACTACTCTGTTTTCCCAGTTGTATTATTTCCTGACTTAGGAATGCTTCCACTGACAAAATGGTAATAAAAGTAATGACTGTGCAGACATCCAGATTCCGCGGGATATGTGCAAAACATCTCTCTCATGGAGTTACAGACTAATGTCAAACCCTTACGTGGCTGCAGACTTTTCAAATTTTTACCCATAAAGAACATATTACGATTGTTTTATCTTTAAGTTGTACAGCTTTTTGTTAAATTTGACACAATACATTTGACTATGAAGGGGCACTCATTTTAAAAGTTCATACACATTTAGAACTTAAAAACCTAAAAAAATACTAGTTTTAACTCATACATGTACCCTGGTTTAAATAATATAGTACACTCCTTGTTTTAACCAATTTACAAGCTTATGCATGATCTCTACTGTTCCTCATAATGAACATGCAACAGGATACAAAGAGATTTTCAACATTTGTGGGCTTCCAACACTGTGGCAACAGTTCGGGAAGGCCCTTTCCTGTTTCAGCATGACTGTTCCCCTGTGAACAAAGAGGGGCCCGTAAAGACATGGTTTTACAAGGTTGATGTGGAGGAACTCAGAGGGCCTACACAGAACCCTGGCCTCAAGCCAATTAGAATGGCGATTATGAGCCAGGCCTTCTTGACCAGCAACTGTGCCTGACCTCACAAATGCTCTTTTGGTTGAATGGGTACAAATTCCATCAGAAACACTAACACCTTATGGAAAGCCTCACCAGAAGAGATGGCTGATATTGTTGCAAATGATGCAACCCTCAGCCCTATTGAACTGTTGTGGGAGCAGCTTGACCGCATGGTATGTAAGAAGTGCCCATTAAGCCAATCCAACATGTGGGAGGTGCTTCAGGAAGCACTGGGTGAAATCTATTCAGATTACCTCAACAAATTGACAACTAGAATGCCAAAGGTCTGCAAGGCTGTAATTGCTCCAAAAGATGGATTATTTGACAAAAGCAGTTTGAAAGACACAATTACTATTTAAATTAAAAGTATGTCTCACCTTGTCAGTGACTTTATTTCCTATTCATTTAGCCATAATTTCCTATTCAAACTCACTTAATGTGTGTTTTCCATGGTAGTGTATGCTAACACGCTGTTTCCCAGTGAGATCTGTTGTATTCAGCTGTGTGCATTCCTGGCACCAAGCAAGACGAAGAGTGAAAGAGCAGGCCCAGAACATCACATAGGCATGACTCATGTTGCTGTTTAAACCATAACTATTACTTTAATAAAAGTGTATTTTTTGTCTTCTAAAATGCTATCATATGCAACCACCATTTTCTCAGGGAGTCGCTAATTGGTTCCTTTGTAAAATATGTGTGGTATTTTATGAACAGGCCAATAGACAGGAAGTCAATTTTACTGTGAAAATCGAATTTGATAGTTCTAGGTAGTATGGAGGAGAGTTTGTGTTTCGATGACACAAACATATCATCGCTAACATTGGTAGTTAGTACATCATGTAGTTGTGCTATACCATGGCAAGCACAGAATGCATTTAGCTTGTCTGGTAGGCTTGTGTGGCTATGGAGCTTGCGGCTCCATGTTACGTTGTAGTCCATGACGACCAGTTTGTATGCCCTGACACATTGTGTGTCAGAGCCATTGCATTAAAACTCTGTCTGTTTGATGCCTCATCGGATGTCCTAGCAGGATTTGTTGTAGGCAACTGAATTTGGGACCCAGTCCTTGAAAGCTACAGCTCAGATCTTTAGCTCAGTGCGGATAGTGCCTTTAATATATGGATTCAGGTTTTGATAAGCACTAATGGTATGATCACAATGGGGATCATTAGGAAGCATTAATTTCCCCCAAAAGGTTTTATCACCTCCCAATTTAGTTGTGTGGAATACAGGTGCTGGTCATATAATTAGAATATTTTCATTAGTTGTCAGTTATAATCATCAATATTAAAAGGAATGACCACTTGAAATGTGTCAGTCTGTGTGGTATACATTATGCAAGTTTCACTTTTTTAATGGAATTACTGAAATAAATCAAGTTTTTGATGATATTCGAATTATATGTCCAGCACCTGTATGTTATTATGGTCTAGCCTCACTGCAGTAACTCCCCAGAAGATTGTGTAGAGGCAAAAGTCCAGACATTCCCTCACTGCACATCTCGCCAACCCATCTTTTTACACCACTTTCTCAACCAGAAGGTATTTGCTGACCCATTTACAGAAAAACGCTGTTGAGCTTGCAGGCACTCAACCTACTGTATCTGACTACCCATCCATTCCGGGTAGTCTTGAGTCAATTGGTAACGCCCTTTCCTGGGACCCTGGGTCACTGTTGGTAGGCCCTGACCAGTGATGCAGCTGTACTTAGTACAGACTAATGACGATGCTGTACTGTACTAAGGCACCTTGGAACTCCATCAATGCTCTTATTATTGAAACCAATGACTGACTGCTGTGGTATTTTCTGTGTTACCTGCTAAATCCTGAAACATCTGTGAACATCCAGTCTGTGCTTGCAAAAACGTCAAAAGTAGTTCATCCTTTCTTTCATCCAGCCGCTTACATGAAGAGCACACTTCTGCTCAAGTTCTTGCTTGTAGGCTGGAGAATCATGTTTCATTAGGATGTGGCGTTAAAGGACTTTTTTACATTATGCAAAATGTTCTGAGATGTATTAAAGACTCTATATTATTTTGTTGTGTATACTTGCAGATAACGGTATCTAAAGACGCCAACATCCGAGATGGCGTGCGCTGCATGGCGTGCGCTCGCACTTTAATCACTGGCAGTGAGAAACCCCCAGATGTACATTTAATGTCCATTAAAATGTTTATTTATTAGCATTTAATGATATTAAGGAGATTGAAAATCATCTAAATTGGGATCAATTGTGGATTAAATGTTAATGTACTTTCTGTACTTAATTTATATTATCTTAAATGTATTTAACATATAGGAATATGAATATGGTTCACAATAAATACATTAAATACAATTACAACATTTGTATTAGGAATATATAAAATATTTACACAAATAGATTAAAAAAGATCTCACTTCCATGTATCTTGAATAAAAATTACCTGAAGTTGTTTCTTGAACTTTCAAAATCCATAGTATTTACCAAATAGTTATAGCGGGTATGGGAGTGCTGCTACAGCTCATTGAAATACAAATAAAACTTTATTTAAATTGCACATGTGTTGCATAACATATATACCAAGCTGCTCTAGAAATAATTCTAGTTCTAGATATTACATTCACAGTTGTGGTCAAAAGTTTACATGCACTTGTAGGGAACATGTATATAATGGCATTTTGAGTTTCCAATAACTACTAAAACTCTTATTTTCCTGTGATGGAATCATAAGAGGACTTACTTCTTTGTCACAAAAGCAAGTTATGCCATTTGGTTATTTTATGACTTTATTATGTGTCTTCTGTAATTATTGGCAACTCAATCTGCCACTCTTTACAAGAGTAAGTAATCTTGACTACAACTGTATATGTAAAATCTAGAAACCTTTACTTAGAAAGCATCCTTAGAATATATGTTACGCAACAAATGTGCAATTTAAATAGTTTGGTTTTTATTTCAGTTAGTTGATTGTATAAGAACCATCATATTTACCTGGGGAAAATAACATTAAAATGCTTTTTGCAGTAAACATTAACTTTGTGAATTGCCCTGGCTAAGATGATGGGACAGTGATTTCTCTAAACAGTAAATAAATATCCTATTATCCAAGATATTAATCCTATTTTGCATCATAGGCCTCAACCACTGATAAGCAATCTGAATTATTATGATGAACCCGTTGTCGAAACAGCTTTATTCTATCAAGAATACTCACTCAATTGCTGGAATAGATAAAGAGAACATAATCTGCAAATAAAAAAATCTTAGTAAGTGCAGTTTTTGCATACATTCGTGAATTAGGTAGCTCAAGTTTTCCATCAGCAATTTAAAGTTAGCATCATAAAATGAATATAAACATTGTCTTAAAAACACATGGCCATAATGAGGGGAGGGTTGATAACTAGATTGAAATGTTTATTTACCAATCCACTCAAAATGTAATACAAAAAGTAAGGGAGATACTTTCTCTGTCAGACTGTGTAAACTTATTTGGTCAACTTTAATACATCCCACTACATGGTGATCACTGACTAGCAGTATTTTGCTGTACTATCCCCAAAGGATTTTTATTGCCAATCCACATTACAGTGATAATCCTACTACACAATAAACAACCATGGTATCCTTTGACCTGGATTTGTGTGTTGTGTTGTGTGTATGCACACATGTTGTACAAGTGGGTTCATGTGACCTTGTTGATGCCTTTGAAAATGCATGGAAGTGCGTGTGTGTGTGTGTGTGTGTTTGCATGCGTGTGCGCACGGGCGGTTAAACTTGTATGTGCATGAGTGTGTGTGCGTAATGACATCATGACACATTTCCAGTATCAGGAAGAGACAGGGAGTAATGTTCTGATTATGTAAGAGCAGTGCCGGCTCTGGCCATTTGGGAGCCCTAAGCAACATTTTATTTGGGGCCCCCTATCCCCCTACCGGTCGGGGCTCCCCAACTTTTAAAGGCCCCCTAGCAGTCGTGGGCCCTGAGCGACCACTTCTGTTACTTTTGCCTAGGACCGGCCCTGTGTAAGAGCCCAGCGCATGGGATTAAATGTCCTAATGGAATCAAGAGATGGATGGGTGGCTTTATATCAAACAAATCCCCCGGAATGACATTTTGTTTTAGACCATGTTCCACAGTGCTTCACAGTATGTTGTCATGAAATGCTTTGATGGGTTAACGTGTCTGTGTATGTTTGTACATGTCTGAGTACATATTGGTCTGAGTAGCTCTCTCGAACATTAAAGTGCTAAACATTGCATGAACTAAGGTACGTGCAAGCCACAGTCTATCACAAAGGCAAACCTCTCTGCTTATATTACCTTCGTATAATTGTTTTTCAAAAATGGCACTGTACAATTCCAACAGTTAAAGAAGCTTATAACAGAATTGCTATATTATATAGATCTTTACTGAGATCCTTTAACCATTCTGGGAACAGCAGGCTGACAGACCGTTATTTCCATTTGTGTGTTCAGTCTGCTGAACTGATGATTTAAAAAAAGGATAAATTATAAAACAATCTGGAACAATCTTATTTTGTCATGATTATTTTGTGTTTTTCCAACCAGCAACCACTCTGAGCAATCTTTCAAGGGAAGACTGCCTGTGGCAATATCCAGCGTGTAACAGATGCACCGACACACACTGATAAACTACTGGTAAGCTTAGTCCAGATGTCACATATCTACCCACAAATCTGTCTGTGTAGATCGCAGCCCACCAGATGTCAATCCGTCAGTCTCATTTCAGTCATGGAAATGAGAAAAGGCTGATGAACCTCAGTCATAGAAGTCAGCACAAAGATACATGACAACAAAGTTTGGTCTATTTCAACAAAATGTAAGGGCCGGCTTAATTTTCCGAACCACCCATTCTAGAAGTTGGTTGTGGTCATCTGATCACTGATCGTCCGTCACACGATCAGGATTGCTGTACAGGTTGGACTCGGCTGTAGCCGATTGGTTGCCACTTTTATCTTCGTTAACCCCGGCATTGCCATGAACACTGGGGGGGGCTTTCTTGATACTGTGGTTGCAGTAGTTGACGTTGTTGGTCTTGGTGTTCACACGGGACAGGGTGCACATGCTTTCCTGATGGCCGAGTCGGTGGCGGGCAGTGTTGCGCAACTCCAGCTCGTCATAGCTGGACACCCGGACACCCGGGCACCAGCGGAACACCCTCTTGAAGCCCGCTCGAAACCTGGAAGCAAATCAGCAGAAACCGATCACACGTAGCAGACAATCCATGGTACATCTCGATTTCACAGGATCACTGCAACATCAGACATTTTAGTTCACCTCAGAGTCTGATGTTTTTGGGTGGGTGATGAATGTCTATGTGTGACATTTTGCATTAGTTATAGTCTTGACTCCCGCTTTAGTACAAACATGGCCAAAAGAGAAGGAGGGTTAGAGTTAAGTATTTGCAAGTAGGGTTATTATTAGGAATTCACATCAGATGAGTTTAGGTTTTTTCGACAAGGCTAAGGGTTGAAGTAACATAGATTTCAACTCCCAACATTCGTTGCTTAACCGGCCACTCAACACCCCTTACTGCCATGCCCTTTTAATAGTGCACACCATTGCCCCTAGTGGTTCGTTTTTATTAAGTCATTTAAATAAATGTTTTCTCTGCCTGAAAATGATAATGTGCTGTAAGTCTTTCTGCTTTGAGACAGCGACCCTTTTGTTTTGAATTAAGAGATTCTGGGCATGAGAAACTTAACACAACACATGAAGTGCTGACTCTGAACAAAGGACAATAGATAGGACGTGTTGCACACTACTGATTGGCTCCAGACATCCTGTCCATACATCCTGTCCACACCTCCTGATAGGAGTTTTCCATGTGACTGTCATAGACTCGGTGGATAGGCCCAGGACAATAGGTTGGAACATTTCAAATTTGTAAGGATAAACTTTTCTTATTGGAGGATAATGGATTGTGTAATGGTTGGCTACGATCACTGACCACCTCCTATGTGTCCACGCATTAAAGACTGTGTGAACTTGGTAATCATTGGAAAACATGTAAGAACTATGGAAGATCAACATCTTGGACTCATGAAAAAAAGGAAGTTCTCTCCTGAAATCCAGTTGAATACATTTTGTTAATGGATCAAAAGAGGACAGAATCCAACAGAAAGGAATATCCAATAGGAGCATTATTTTTCATAGTTGTTTTCAAAATGACTTACGTAGTTCTGTCTATTCAATGACACACGTTTGGGATCCTACCTGCTATTGAGGCAACAGTAGATGATGGGGTTGTACATGGTGGAGCTCATAGCCAGCCAAAGTACAGATAGATAGACCTGCTGGATGGACTTCCATCGGTTCAGACTCTTGTTGAGGCCCGTCACAATGAAGTAGATGTGGTATGGCAGCCAGCAGAGGGCAAAGGTCACCACCACGATGATCATCATCTTCACCACCTGAGGGGGTGATATGGAGATATGGGAGGAGTCGGGGAGAAAGTGAGGAAGAACGAGGAGAGAGGAGAAACAATGAGAGAGACATTGGTGTGTGGGAGAGAAAATGTCAGCACTGTCACTTTAGCTCTGCAATAAAAATCTGTTATCAATAGTTGGTCATCCAACTCATGGCGAGTTTCACAGTGTGTCTGTTTCTGCAATGGACAGAATGTGCAAAGCTGAACAGAGTTTCACACGTGTGAGCATGATTGATTCATCACCACATTTGAGTTTTCATTCTCTCCTGGAAGCTGCAAAAATGCATATTTAAAATAATAAAGATATCCATTTAGGTATTAGATGAAGCAGTTAAGGCACACATGGATTAAAGATCAGTCCAGACACAAGAGACAGAAGAGCCAAAATAGAATGAACCATCCTGCTAAACTTTGACATCACACACCTCCAAAAAAAATTATTGGCCATGGTGTCTTACACGAGATCATCCCAGATAGAAACAATTGGTAAAATGTCCTACAAGAAATTACGAAATGACAGACCATGTTTACAGAACTATTAAACAGGCACACCACACTACCAACCATGCCCTCCCTCTATAGCGAGGCCAAGATAGAGCTCAAATCAAGAAAAACTCAGGTGTCAGATTTGCCAAACATATCTCCCACTCTCCAGCCAATCCTCAATCATTGAGTCTTCACAGGTATGCATTGCAGTCTGCAGAAACAGTTTTTGGATCCAACCTGCTAAAATACACTTCAGGCAGGTGCAGGGCAATCAGGCAGAGAGTACAGGCCAATCATGACAAAGAAATTCTAGCACCTGAACAGTTTCTAGTCTTTCTTCTCTAGCCTACAGCAACCGGCCATCTGTCCCAGCAAAACACGTTTATAGTTTATAAAGCAACAAAAAGAAACAATGAGTTCCAGAGGGACTGCTGATCACAACTGGAAGTAGACTGACAATGATAGATGGAATCTCAGGAAAACAGGATGATGTCCCAAAAGCACAGCCTCGCTTAACTAACCCAGAACAGGATCAGCACCTCTGTGATCCAAAACAAAAATTGTATGTCATGAGCTTCACAAAGCATGACAGGGCTTCTGTTTCTAAACTGCTTGTATCCAAAGCCAGTGGACAAAGACACACCTTGGTATTCAAAAACTGCGCCCCTAAGCAATAGAAAAAATTATATGATCTGATGAATCATTCACCCTATTTCCTACGTACATCAGGACAGGATTTCCAATACATAATTTTACATATTTATGATGTGTAATGCCTGTTCAGTTCATGTTCAAAAACAAATATAATAACTTAAACATACTAGAAACTTTTCCAATGAACCTTGATACATCTGTGTTAACATCTGTGTTAGTTTGACATATGACTCATAAATGATGTTGCCCAAGCTGCAGGTATCTGCATGTCATCATTCTCCTTTGCACTCTTCTTGGATAGGGCGAAGGATGACGTTGTGTATAACTGTCTACTTAAAACATATTTCATCTCTTCGGCCCAAACAAGTTGTCTACCAGAATGAGCACCATTAATGATCTAAAACAAATGTTCTTATACAATCTGCATTAATCACATAGATTTCCAATCCAAACTTACAGAGTCAGAATCATATGGCTGTATAACATGCAATACACAGTGTAACAATGATACCTTTTGGACTTAAATTACAACTGATTAAATATGCTGTGTCATGATCTAGATGAGTGTTTTCAGAACACTGTCCAATTTCCTGTCAGCCTGGTATGAAAAGCTGCAGTGGCACTGACTGTTATGATCTGCTATCTTTCTAAAGGCACAGACAGCAAGAGACATGACAGCAGTTCAGAATTCCTTCACATAATTTAACCTCTTGTACATGTGAAAAACTTTATGTAAAACTGACTAAAACCCAAACTCAGTATTTCGGGATATTGTATTTTTGACTGCTGCTTGGTTAAATCATCACTGTCTAATTAGTCACTGTGCTTGCTTATTTAATGAAAAAAAACAGCAACATGTATTTGCTGTAATTGCCAGAAATATTCAGTCTTTTAATTTATACCAAGTAAGTTAACTTGGAACATATTCTCCTTCACAGCAATGACCTGGCTCCAGTTAGGTCAACAGCCTTTCTCAGAAATAGAAAAACAGATTTTCTCTTCCCCAACAACCTTTAAGTCAATGGTCAGATAGTTTAAACACTAGGCTATGTGCCTCCCCTTAACACGGCCGTTAGGTAATACATTTGAAAAAATATGCATATTCTGTCTCAACTGAATATTCTGATTGTCTAGACAAAACCCCCCTACTCAAATGAGCTGTCATTAGTCTTTTACATTCAGAACAACCCTGGGTAAGGCCTAATGCTGCATAACACCCGAACAGCCTGAAATTGCAGGCATGTCCTTCAAAACATTTTCAAAAGGCCAATATCACATTAACACATTTTTTAAAAATCCTAGAGTTGGCTGTCTGAAAGAAGGCGGCACTCAGAATATTAGCTTCACAAAGCTGGAGAAAGGGCATCTATGACGTACCGCCCACAGGGGCTCACAGGTAATTAAAGCTCGAGCACTGGTGATCTACTGAAGCTTTCACAGCATGGTCACACCTCTGGATCAATTAGTTTCTAACTAACTACGGAGAATGACCTGACGGTTTGATGTGCGTGCTTTTAAGCCTAATGAACCACTCATCCCTCATCAAGCTATGGTTAAAAGGGCTTGCGAAGGACTTTGGAAAGCCAAGCGACGGGCATTCCAAGCTTGCACAAATTAGAAAGTTAATTAGCAGACACTTTTAATCATTAACAACTTATAATGAACACCTAATTAAAAAGATTAAGGTACCAATGTTTTGATGTACTTTGCTGGCACTTTTTTGCACTTCCCCAGTAGATATTATTTTACATAATTAATATAATGAAATCATTAATATTCTTGCATTCTACTTATGAAAATATGATATATATTATAATGGTGCCACTATAGAGCCATTTTAATATATTTTTAGATGTACATGGTCCATTTAAGATTTACAGTACTGAGACATTATAACAATTGCAGTGTTTGTCCTCCAACACTGTATTGCCATAAATAGATTTTAAAAAATTTATAGAAGGAAACATTTTGGAATTTTTGGTAACTTGTATACCCACTTGCACACACTTTCTCCCCTGGGAGCAATTAGGGTTAACTGTTTTGCTCAGGGACAGAATCAGTTTCACCTTAACTCAATGATTAGAAACAGAAATAACCTTCTGTTTACTGTCTCAAGTCTATTCATCACTAGGCTACCTGTCCACCCCACCTCAGTCATCAGGAACTCTAAAGTATCCATGACTTCCTATTTCACAGGGGTAAAAATATGCCATGACACACATGCTAAACTCCCGTAGTCATCAATCAACATGAAGGTCAGAGAACAAAAATGTATGTAACAAAAGGTTGCTGACCTTCAGAAATTAGCCGATGGCTATGAAGAAAATAGCTGGACCTGTAAAACCGAGTTGATAAACAACAGTGACATTTTGCTCATCTTTACCATGGGTGACAATAATTCTGACAGGCACTGTATAACAGCAAGTAGCAACACCCAAAATGTGCCAGTATTGAGGGCAAATGTCAGACCAGATCACAGTGCAAATCAAGTCACTCTAAAGTGTTATGGCTTGTCTTTGCCCAAAGGAAAAAAGAAAGAACAGGGTGTGCTGATCCCCCATAATCTGAGTGTAATCCCCATGAATGAAACAAAACATCCTGAACTACAGACCAGGTTCCCTCACAGGAAAATATAAGGGGTCATGGAATAATCCCACATTCCAATAATTCCTATTTCTAGGCCTGTCATAGTCTGGCTGTGTTTCATGTTAAACCAACATCTGGCCTAATAGATGTTGGACATACAGGTTCAAATGACCTTAATCCTTATGGATAACTTTGGTGACCAAGGGTCATACGTATTTAGCCTCTCAGAGTAGGAGTGCTGATCCGGAATCAGTTTTCTCCTTTTAGATCCTAATGACTAACATGTACAGGGACGACCTGATCCCAGATCAGCACTCGTTCTCTGCGATGCTTGATACATACAGTCTTAACGTCAACCAGAGATGAATGAAGGTTACTGCTTTCCAGTTAACAGGATGCCTCGTCGTCTCTAACGTGGACCGTAATCCCAGTGGTTTCTCTGCAAAACATAATTACTTGACAGTTCCAGTGGGGAATATAAAGGGATTATTGTGTCATGTACAATGGGTCAACTATTTATGTTTTGATGTATTAACTACATTGATTGTGGATGAAGAAAATGGAGTCTGACAAACACTGAAAACCCCTCAAATGCAGAAGTGACCTGATATTTTTTCTTCCCAGTTCTTAATTTCCTTTACATTTCTTACAAATGCCCATGTGTCACACTAAAGCTAAAAGCATCAGAATGTGGTGTTAGAATGTCAACACAAATGAATAGCTGAATGGAATGGATTAAGTGTTCCTTTGTTCATTCTAAATTCATCAATGAACGGATGACAAAACTAGTTTATAAATGGATTACAGATGCTTTACAACTCTCTCTGCCCAGTGGACCTACTGAGTCTAACGGAGTTAGACATTGTTTGCATTACCTTCCTCTTGGCTGTAAGCTGGCTGTGGTAGTGATCTGATGCTTCCCCCGGGATCTTTCCTCCCCATAGCGTCACTCCCACCACGGTGTAGGTGATGGCCATCACCACCAGGGGCAGCACATACACCAGCACTGTCACAATGATATGATACCTGTATAACAGAGATCAACGGATAAACAGCTTTAAGAAGACGGTTAGTGTAAATATAAAAAAGACTATTATATTTTATGCCATTTATATGAATTTTCAGTAGTCTAGCTAGCGGTACTCCTGTTTGTGAAAGGATAGCAAATACATTATTGCAAACACACATTGCAATTTACAGCACATTATCACATTTACTGTGTTTTCTACCTCTAACTGATATTTTGACAGATCAAAAATTGTAATTTGGAAGCATAGCATTACTGGACAAGAAAATCATTTGTGGTAAAGCCTGAAATCCAAATGGTTTCCAATTACCAGAGCCATTGTGGTCCAGCGGACCAAGCTGCCATACCTTGTGCGCATGACCTGCTGTAACATGTGTTCAAAATCCAGCCCCCTCGTCTTGAAGCAAAAACACTCTCCTCTATCAACCCCCACTGACTCTTAAATATTCTACAAATGCCAGAAAACACAGCAGGAAAAAATTATGAGACGCTGCACCTTTCACTTTCCTTACAAACAATTTGAAAAGGAAGATTTTAAGTGAGGAACCGAAGGGTCGAAATTAAGAGACCACTACAAATTGAACTCGTCTGTTCCTCACACCAAACTTTCCTTTTCAACTTTTTTGGAAAGGAAAGAAACGGTGCATTGGTCTCTTCATTTTGGTCAGCTGTATGTTTTAAATGCAACCAATCAATACAAGCAAACACAGCATCAGAGGAATCAGGAAAAGGAAGCCACGTGGAGCGCCGTTTCACACCTGGAGTGTGTCTCACTCACATGAAGGAGTCGTCTGAGGGCCGCGGCCAGGCCACGTAGCAGATTGTCCGCCGGGGCAGGGTGCGTACGGTGGAGTAGAAGCAGAGGGGGAACGCCAGCACCACGGCAAGTGCCCAGATGCACACTATCACCACCTTGGTGGCAGTGGCTGATAGCCTGGGCTTCAGCGGGTGGATAATGGCCATGTACCTGCAAATCAGTCAGGAGGTTCAAAGGTCATAGTTGACATGTTCAAAGGTCATAGTTATACCTCACCTTACACTTGCTCGTGAAGTTGTTATACCCTGAACACTGTAGCTCTCATGCCCTGAATAACGTAATTGCATGTAATTATGCTTGCAGGTATCTTGTACAAGGAGGCAAAGAGACTGTAGGTTCCTTGTTATGCTTTCACTTGTATTGAAAATAAATATTTGGCATTGGTGATCAAATACAAGCTTCAGGAAATAAGAATTCTATGAAAGGGTTTCTTTAGTCCGACTTCAGAATTCTGTGTTGTAACAACTGTGGAGCAGATGGTCGAGGAATGTGGCCTTTACTCTCCCGAATTAAATAAGCACCGTTTAACAAAACCCAGAAGGATGTGTTAAAATACTACCACGTTAAATCAAACAGCAAATAAAATGACACATTCTTGTCTGCAGCCGCTTCCATTTTGATAGTTATTTGTGCATGAGTGTATCTCAGGCTGCCCAATTTCAGCTTTGAATTGTTATAACTGTATCTTTCAGAGTGTGTACAGGTTCTGTGCATTTTAGGCCCGCAGAATAATGATCAGTGGCCACGCCCATGCAGGTGCAATCCGACTCAATGAAAAATGAATTGCCCAGAATGTAATCATGCTGTGTATTACAAGAGCAGGAAGTACATAAATGCAATCCAAACCTCTATGTAGTTAACCCTAAGAGTGTGTACACGCTTGCATTTGAATGGGTGAACAGGTGTGTACCTATGTGGGACTGCAAGATTTGCGTGTGGGTTTGTGCGCGCATGTATGGTGATGGTTACTACACCTTTCATATAAGTACTCTTTCAATTATTGATCAGCGGGTATTTTCATTAGTTAATCAGCATCTATGATCCAATTCAATAACTGCAAAGTGGGGATCATTGGGAAGATTCAGACTCTTTAATACACCAAATGAGTATGATCAAACTCATTTCAAATCATTTGCATCCCAAATGGCACCCAATTCTCTATATAATGCAGTATGTTTGATAAGCCTTCATACTGTACAGCAATGGCGAGCAAGTGGTGCATCAAATATAGAACAGGGTGCCATTGGGACACATTGTGTCAAACGATCTGTAATGGTTAATTAGTGGATTCAAAGCGACATTCAGGTCATGCTTATTTGAATCGAATATAAGGACAGTTACTTTCAATTTGTGTGTGTTAAAAACCTTTTCATGCATAACCTGCCCGTATGGGTTCCACATTCTGTTGTGTCTAAATGATGGAGCATGTGCAACCGCAGAATGTAGGCGGTTGATTAGAAAGACAATGTTACGCTACAGCAAATGTCTGCTATTATATAACTGATATGCTAACATTCAACTGTCACATTTAATGAAATGTATTAAAAAAAGATATCGTGAATAATGTATGAGATTAAATGTGATGTCTCAATAGCTCACCTGTCGACTGCTATTGCGCTCATTGAATAGATGCTTGCAAACACTGCGGTGACTGGAAAAAAGTTGTGGAACTTGCAGTATGATTCCCCGAAGTACCAATTGCCGTGTGCCGCATAAATGAAATTAATTAACGTGTTGAATGCGGCCATAGAAGCGTCGGAGAAAGCCAAATTGAGCAAGAAGTAGTTCGTCACCGTACGCATAATCTTGTGCCTCAATACGATCCAAATCACTATCAGGTTACCAAAAACGGCCACTGCCAGCACTAGGCTGTATGCGACCGACCATAACACGATGCGCCAAGGCGGTTGTACGAATTGATTGGTGAAGGTCCGAGTTGTGTTTGATCCGTTTTGTGACGCAGCCATTCCTCCTGTCTCCCCACAGAAATTCACTTGGATTCAATGCTTGGAGGCGGCAGCAGTTGCAATGGCGCACACATAGGCGAAGAGCAAGCGCCGCTCTGCACAATATGGTAACGTCAAGTCACTCTTCATCTCTATTGCTGCCCTGGTCAATAGGCCTTAGGGCTTTTGAAGACAGTAGTGAGAAAATGTCCAGAGATCGGATCGAACCGTATAGCTCTCCAAATTACGCATATATCCAACTCTGATAAATAAATAACACTTAGGCTACTGAGCGCAGAACTTCTGATGCATACAAGCGCAATATCAGATAATTATGCTAGTGCTCGGAGTAGCGTAAAAGGATGGAGAAGGGATGGAGTCGTGCGCACTCGCACCCCACTCCCCTTTCACATCGTCAATCGTTTATTTGGCGCGTCACTTTAGAAACTCACGCTAAAAACTATTGCATGCAGTTGTTTATTCAGCTTTCGTAAAAAAATGCGTGTCAGGTGACTGAGGTCCAATTCATTAGTTAATCATGATAAAGCTATAGGCCTATGCCTCCACCAGAGCTAAATGGAGATTTTCATGACGGTTTCTTGTCTGATCTCAAAATCCTCCAATATATTTTACCATTAGCCAGCTTTCCAGGGTCCATATTTGTTCTAGATTAGAAGACCCGTAAAAGCTGATTTTACTGGATGTGCACAGTTGGTAAAAAAAACATCGGGAAGAGTAGAACAAACTGCCCATAAAAATATCGACTCCAAGATATCAATAATTTCATTGATGTCATTTCTTTTTATTCTCATTGTTAAATACACTACCGTTGAATCGCTAGGTGTCACTTAGAAATGTCCTTCTTTTCCATGAAAACATGCATAGAATGAGTTTTATTAGGAAATCATCGACAAGGTCATTGAAACTAATAATTTTGTCTTGCAAAATTTGCTTTCATTTAAAGAATCCTGCATTTGCAGCAATAACAGCATTGCAGACATTTGGCATTCTTGTGGTCAATTTGTAGAGATAATCTGAAGAGATTTCCCCTCATGATTCTCTGAAGCACATCATACAGGTTGGATTGGCTTAATGGGCACTTTTAATGTACCATCACAACAGCTCAATTGGGTTGAGATCCCGTGACTGTGCTGGCAACTCCATTATGGACAGAATACCAGCTGACTGTTTCTTCCCAACATAGTTATTGCATTGTTTAGAGCTGTGCTTTGGGTCATTGTCATGTTGTAAGAGGATATTGGTTTCAAACAACTGCCGTTCACAGGGTATGGCATGGCCTTGCAAAATAGAGTGATAGCCCTCCTTCTTAAAGATCCCACTAACCCTGTAGAAATCTTCCACTCCACCACCACCAAAGTACCCCCAGGCCATTACATGGTCTCCACCATGCTTGTCTCCCAAGTATTTTACTTTGTGATCTGAATACTTCAATCTTAGATTTGTCTTTCCATAACAGTTTTTTACCAATCTTCCTCTGTCCAGTGTCTGTGTTCTTTTGCCCATCTTAATAATTTTTTACATTTATTTATTGGCCAGTCTGCATTACAACATTTCATTTGCTACTCTGTCTAGACTGGTGTTTTGTAGGTACTATTTAATTAAACTGCCAGTTGAGGACTAAACACTAATGTATTGCCCTCTTGCTAAGTTGTGCACTTGGGCCTCACACCTCTTTCTATTCTGGTTAAAGCTAGTTTGCGCTATTTGAGTAGAACACAGCGTTGTATGAGATCTTCAGTTTCTTGGCAATTTCATGCATGGAATAGTCTTCATTTCTCAGAACAAGGATGTTTCACTATTTTGAGCCTGTAATCAAACCCACAATTGCTGATTCTCCACACACTCAACTAATCAAATGAATGCCATTTTTTTTGCTTCTTTAAACAGCACAACAGTTCAGCGGTGCTAACATAATTGCAAAAGGGTTTTCTGATGACCTTTTAGCCTTTTAAAATAATGACAATGAATTAGCAGTGATGTCGGTGGAAATGCAGATACACGCATCTCTCAGAGTACACATCTCACGTTCTAGATGACAGAAACAATCTGTGAAATGTGGTGGCAAACAAACACAAAATATATCGAACTAATAACTAAGCGAAAATAGGTGCATCTTTGGGGTGTGTTCTTGCCTTTACTTACCGGCCGGTCGTTAGTACAATGGCGAGGTGGAGCGCCGGATAGGAAGAGGAACAGATGTTACAAGTTCTTTAGAACTTTAGACATTTCTTGCACAAAACCATGCCATCATTGCCATGAACAAGACTAAACCATTCCAAATCAGCTGTCCCTGAACTTGCCAATAAACTTTATGACTTTCTTCAACTCACCCATACTGTACATACATACAAATAAATAAATAATGTGAAATATTATAAATTGCCCCTCAAAACATTTTTAAATGTTGTTGACATAAGTAAATGTATTTGGAACATGTACATTTGTTCAAATATACTTGGCATTTTTTACAAATATTTCACATGATTTTAAGATAGCTTAACTTGATTGGTTGCCCCAGATACACACGTCTGTGTGGTTTTTAACAGGTAGAGCTCTAGTGGCACATCCAGTTGGGGTGGAGCATTCTCATGGCCAATGAAAGATCAAACCCAACAAATGGATGCTTAAGAGATACTGCTGCCAACCTGTACTTTGCCAAGCATGGAGTATACCTACCAGTTACCCGCAGACATGCCCATGGTACTGATTGACAGTGATGTGTGTGGGGTTGGAAAAGATTGGCTTAGGCACCTTTAATGACAGGAACAATGGTATGCCTGGAAGCATATAATGAGCAAATAATTTGTTAAGCACTGATCTGTAACTGATTGTCAGTACGGTTTCCATTTCCTGTTAATCAATAGCACCTACAAGCAAGTCGGGCCAATTTAGTTTCTCTCTATGAGTTTGGTGTAGCCCACATGTGATTTGACAAGCTCAGAGTTGTATCTGCGCTGTTTATAATGTTAGAGAATATGGTGTTCAACCAATGTCGTTATATGACTGAGATACCGTCTTTATAGTTTTGAAGAACGGGATGTTTTGTCTACGGTCAAGTAAAGATTATTCGCCCTCTGGGAGTAGGACACCAAGGAGTTGTCAGATGAGAGTCGTGTGGGTTGAGTAAACAGCCGTTAGCCTATGTAAAGGTTGAGGATATTGTTCTCAGAGATGTTTTTTTGGAAAAGGAACGACAGAAGGGTTTATGGTCTGTTATTTTTGATACCAGAAGAATTGTTAGTTTCTTAAGAGGGTGAACGACTCTGGACATGTTTATGTCAGACGGGGCACAACCAGAGATCAAGGAAGAGTTGGTCAAAGACGTGAGGAGTAGGAGAAGGTCTTCAGAGATTGACTGGAGGAGGGGAAAAGGAATGGGGTTTGGGCTGAAGTTAGAAGGTGACTGGACTTTTCTAACTGCAGGATTTAATATGTAGAGAGTTATTGCGTAGACCTATTTAGTTTGTGAGAGACTAGTGGGTTCAATAGGCTAAATTAATGAAAAGTTGGCAACAAATGTCCTTGGGTCAGAGGAAGAAGCCTGACATTTAAATGACTTTAAATATACAGTACATATGATTCCTAGTAAACATCCGGTGACAATATCAAACATTACAACAATCCTCAAGGCAGTCTAAATACAACCCACTGTTCAGGGTTGATGATGATTTTTAAAGGATAAATATACTGTATTGAATGTGTTTTTTTCTTCAGTTGTAGGTTCCAGCAGTTACTTAAAGGAATTTGTCAGTCAGATACATTTCTGATATATATTCATATTCATTTCCTTTTCTGATTCAACTATAATACTTCCATTATATTTTGTTTGTAAAATATTCCAAATCAATGTTCTGATTAATGCTTTAAATTTGACTGAATTTAAAAACACAAAAAGTTGGAAACATCCACTTTGTATTTAAAATTTTAAGAAGATAATTTGGTTTAGGTTTAAACCTTTGTCAAGGTTTTTGTAGGGCTTCTTATATTTGCTTCCTTAATGTAAGTGTTCACAATTATGAACATTGATTATCACATCTTTTGAGAGTAAACACGGGACAAAAATCTTGTAATCTTTATATATCCTGTGTTCCTCTGTTATTGTAGCTTGTAAATAAAAGCCTTGAGGAGCAACTTGGTAGTTCCAAGTTGGGACATTTTCGGACACCTTGTGGAGATTTTGTACTTTTCTCTTGACTCTATGTGTTTTATTTGGCCATATAAAATAGATTAAGATTAAGTAGGACATTTTAGATTATTAAATAATTAAATGTAACAATGAAAGGTTTTCAACAAAAACAACCATTCAAGGTGGACAAAGGCCTTAACAGCATCTACCGCCATTATTGCCAAATATGTTATTTAACTTGCCTTTTATATGTTATTTAACTTGCCCTAAAGCATGTTCTTGTGACTCTTTTCTAATAAACCTGGTTTAATAAATCTATATTTAGTTCTGTGGTATTGCTTACACGTGTTGCTATTTTATTGACACAATTTATGAGGTTTATAATTCTGTAATCTGTAGGATATTCTCCAGATGTTCCCGGTTTTATTATGACTATTATAACCGTATGAAACCATATCAGTGATGTGTTATATCATTTGCTTCTGTTAAAAGAATCAAACTGATCTGGTAATCCGGTGCACATTGTAATCTCATTTTAGAATGGTCAACCTAACAGGTCTTTAGCTTGAAATTGTTGTTTTTACATTTGTCAGTCATAATCAGGGTCATATTTTGGGTTAATTCTTTCATGTAATACTCCAAATATTTTATGTGCAAATGAACAATATGCGTTTTGTTTGGTAACTTATTTGAGAGCTGAGAAATCACTGAAAACTGTACCTGCTGATATGGATTGCTTAAATTCCTCATATTGGACATTCTCTCCAACCCCATTTGTGATTAACCGGGATTAGCATTTTGGCCAGCTAATCATTACAATCAGGAGTGCTAGATTAGGGTTAGAGAGAAAACCTCCAGCACAGTAGCTCTCCAGGAGCAGGATTGAGCAGCCCTGCCATAAGAAGTGTGAAGAGGTGTTTCATCCAAATTGGCACCCAATTGCCTTTACAGTCAATCAACAAACAAATGTATTTATGATCCCTTTTTACATCAGCAGTCATCAAAAAGTGGTTTTATAAAAGACCCAGCCTGAAAAGAGCAAGTAACAACAATGTTGACACACAGTGGCTAGGAAAAACTCCCTAATAGGGGCTGAAATTTAGGAAGAAATCTAGAGAGGAACCAGGCTCAGTGGGATGACCAGTTCCCTTCTGGCGATGCCGGGTGAACATTTTAAGAGTACAAGCTGTAATAATTAGTAAATACATTTGGGTTGTGTTCAGACTCTATAAATCCTAATCCAGGTCAGAGGCATGACCAGATGGACAAGGACAGAGACAACTGGGTGGGGGGGGGTTGTCATCAGACTGGCAGCTGGAATTGTCAGGTATCGTCTTGATCTGCAACACAGCCAGGACGGTGGACAGTGGCAGCCAAGATTCTTTACAGCCATGTCCTCCTAAGTTTGAACAGAGCAGGAGACAAGGAAAATGTACAGAGTGCATTCCTAACGTTTACAGGGCTTTCCAGGGGAGAAGGAGAACTGACCCTACTCCCCCCAGCACATTCAGATAGCAGCGTAAAACCTTGCATCTGAGACAGGGGGGTCCAGTGACACTCCGGCCCTACTCGGGGGAGACCCAACAGGCAGAACCCGACAGGCAGAAAGTCAATCCACTCACATTGCCAAGCATCAACCAAAGGGACACCAGCCAGCCGCAAACAGCCTGAAATCAGGGCTGAGTATTGCCAGCAGAGTTCACCCGAAATGAACAATGGGCGCAACGGAGAGAGACAACAACAAGTTGGTGACTCTGCACCTAAATGGCATTGGAGAGAGTACCCACCTGGCAAGATAGAAAGGGTGGACAGGATCAAGCTTTTCCATTCCAATTCACACGCCTGGGACAGAGTGCACTTAATCATAGACAGTGCAATACTATTCAATACATTGTATAGTCCATTGAAACGTAATGCACTTCACAGGGGTGTGGGAAAATGCATTTTATCGACTCATTCAAATGTTTGTTAAAGAAAGTGGGAGAAAATGGTACCACACCAATGCTGAGTCATTCATGTCCATGACCACAGGAGTCCAGCGCAGAGGGATTCAGGCAAATTGGGTTTCTCTCTTCCCTTCCAGATGGGTTCCTCTGATGATTGGGCAGGATTACCCCTGATTGGCCTCGGTTAATGAGTCACGTCACAATCTTTGCTCCTTGCTGCCGGTTCCCGTGAACCAACTCCGCTGCGTCCGTGCCAGGGCATTGAAAGGGTCATCGTCTAACGGTGTGTGAACACAGCGCGGTTGAATTGAGGTGTTTCATTACCAGGCACACACCTCAGATTGCTATGGGAATTGACCTTTCAGGCCATTTGTTGATTAAACTGCAGTAGCAAGGTATAACCTTGGTCCCAGACACATCTACCCACTGTGAGCAAATCTTCCGTAGGTCAGGTTCACTGAAGGATGAAAATTTAGTTCCGGACAAAAAGCTTGGCCTGTTGTTTTAGCAATTAGCACCTGTAGCCTTTCATGAATTGATTTGCCTCGCTCTTAGACCTTAGTTGAGGCCCGCTCTGTAAAGGCTACGATGATTCATGGGAGACTTTTGATCATGCATGCAGAGGACTTCTGGTTCGGCATTTAGAGAGATAGAAGCAATATTGTTACACATATACAGTGACTTTGGAATGTATTCAGACCCCTTCACGACCCCTTCACGTATGTTGATGTGATATAGACTTTCATTTATATTCAATCACATGTTCAACATTAACATACAATACCCTATAGTGACAATGCGCTATTCATTTTTATAATTCTGACAATTTAATACAAGTTTTATTATCCCACCAAATTACGAAATATCTGTCTTGACTGCATCAAACCATGAAAAACGTGAAGCTAGCTAGTTGCTGTCACAAAGCTGGGTAGTGGTTCAAAACGGACCAGGAGGAGGCAGGGGTAGCAGTCTTTGTACTCTTTTAATTATTAAAGAAACACAAAACAACAGAACAGAAAACACAGGCAATCCGAGGCAAAACTACTAAATGCAAACGAACACATAGAAACAACACTCACCACTGACTTCACACAACACAGTGACATGGAACAATGATTGACAAGACAAGACAAATGAATGGGACCGGGATGAGTTCATGACTGTTTGAAAGATGGATTGAATATATCAGACGCGCTTTAGCAAAATATGAAGGAATACTGCACAATAGAATTAAAATCCCTAGAATGCATGGCGTGTATACAAATTATATATTTATAACATTTAGAACTGGCTCACTAATCACACAATATATAAATTTATTCAACAAAATAAAAAGTACACCAAAAGATCCTCAAAAGCTAGAAAATCAGCAACAAATGAAAGTAATTGAGAGCCATCAGTCTGAAAAAAGCTATATAGCCATTTTTTAAAGCTTAGGTACTCCAGCGAACCACAGTGAAAGCCATTATCCACAAATGGCGAAAACATGGAGCAGTGGTGAACCTTCCCAGAAGTGGCCGGCTGACCAAAATGACCCCAAGAGTGCAGTGACGACTCATCTAAGAGGTCACAAAAGACCCCACAACAACATCCAATGAGCTGCAGGCCTCACATGCCTCAGTTTAGGTCAGTGTTCATGACTCCACCATATGAAAGAGACTGGGCAAGAATGGCCTGCATGGCAGAGTTCCAAGACGAAAACCACTGCTGAGAATAGAGAATATTAAGGCTTGTCTCATTTTTGCCAGAAAACATCTTGATGATCCCCAAAACCTTTGGGAAAATACTCTGTGGACTGATAAGACAAAAGTTGAACTCTTTGGAAGGTGTGTGTCCCATTACATCTGGCATAAATGTAACACCGCCTTTCAGAAAAAGAACGTCATACCAACAGTAAAATATGGTGGCAGTTGTGTGATGTTCTGGGCCTGTTTTGCTGCTTCAGGACCTGAAAGACTTAGTGTGGTAAATGGAACCATGAATTTTGCTGTCTGCCAAAAAATCCTGAAGGAGAATGTCCTGAAGGAGATCTGTTCTTGACCTAATGCTGAAGTGAACTTAGGGTCTGCAGCAGGACAATGATCCACATCACTCCAGCAAGTCCACCTCTAAATGGCTGAAGAAAAAACATAATGAAGACTTTGGAGTGGCCTAGTCAAAGTCCTGACCAGAATCCCATTGAGTGGCATGACCTTAAAAAGGCAGTTCATGCTCGAAAACCCTCCAATGTGGCTCAATTACAACAAATCTTCAAGGATGAGTGGGCCAAAATTCCTCCACAGCGCTGTAAGACTCATGGCAAGTTATCGCAAATGCTTGATTACAGTTGTTGCTGCTAAGGGTGGCCCAACCAGTTATTAGGTTGTAGGGTGCAATCACATTTTCACACAGGGCCATGTGGGTTTGGATTTTATTTTTAATAACAACCTTTATATCAAAACTGCATTTTGTGTTTACTTGTGTTATCTTTGACTACAAATGTAATTTGTTTGATGATCTGAAACATTTACGAGTGACAAACATGCAAACAAATAAGAAATCAGGTATGGGGCAAACACTTTTTCACACCACTGTATATACACCTATCAGCCATAATATTATATTTTTTTATATATATATATTCACTATAACATATATATTTGGTTTATGTTCATTAATTTAATATAATTTATTCCTATTAAGCTTCATACCAAAGATATTTGTTTATTCACTCGAACACATCGGTAGGTTTGTTTGATTTAATGCAGATGGAAATGTAACGATAGTTACTTTTGTAACTCCAGTTCTATGAGTGGAGCGTCACCCATTGGGCTATATATATATAGTGAATAACACTGATACTCTCATTATCATGGCACCTGTCAGTGGGTGGGGTATATTAGGCAGTAAGTGAACTCTCTGTCCTCAAATGTGATGTGTTTAGAAGCAGGAAAGATGATACCAATGAGTAAGGATTAGTATAAGGATCTGTGTGACTTTGACAAGGGCCAAATTGTGACGGCTAGACAACTGGGTCAGACCATCTCCAAAACGACAGCCTTTGTTGTGTGTTCCCAGTCTGCAGTGGTCAGTACCTATCAAAAGTGGTCCAAAGAAGGAAAAGCGTTGAACTAGCAACAGGGTCATGGTTGACCAAGTCTCACTGATGCACGTGGGGGGCGAAAGGCTGGCCAGTGTGGTCCGATCCAACAGACGGGCTGCTGTAGCTCAAACTGCTGAAAAAGTTAATGCTGGCACTGATAGAAGGGTGTCAGAACACACACTGAATCGCAGTTTGTTGCGTACGGGGCTGCATAGTCACAGACCAGTCAGGGTGCCCATGCTGACCCCGGTCCAATGCCGAGAGAGCCTACAATGGGAATGTGAGCATGAGAAGTGGACCAACGTACAATGGAAGAAGGTGGTTGATGAATCATGTTTTCTTTTACATCATGTGGATGGCCAGGCACATGTGTGTTGATTATCTGGAGAACACATGGCACCAGGATGCACTATGGGAAGTAGTCAAGCTGGCGAAGGCAGTATGATGTTGTGGGTAATGTTCTGCTGGGAAACCTTGGGTCCAGCCATTGGATGTGGATGTTATTTTGGTAACACCTACCTAAGCATTGTTGCAGACCATGTGCCCCCTTAAATGGCAGCAATGATCCCTGATGTTCTTGACCTCTTTAAGCAGGATTATGTGCCCGGCCACAAAGCTAAAATGGTTCAGAAATGGTTAGAGGAACACATATGCTTCAAATATATAGTACATATATATAAATTACTAGACCAATGCACCTTTTTTATTCCTTTCCAAAAAATTTGAAAAGGCAGGTTTTGTGTGAGGAACAGAGGGGTTAAAATGAAGAGACCACTGCAAATTGAATGCTTCTGTTCCTTACTCAAAAATTTCCTTTTCAACTTTTTGGGAAAATTGTGCAGTGGTCTTTTTTTCAGAGCTGTTTATATATATATATATATATATATATATATATATATATATATATATATATTTAATGTATTTGAAGCAATATGTTGCTAATTCATGAATATGCTGAATGCCTTTTTCATGATAAATATTGGTGACATGAGTGCCAGCAACAACAGTTGACAGCCTGTATTTCTGTCTCATTCATCTTTTAAATGTACTGTATTTTCAGATGCCTTGCTTGTACAGCAGAATACTTATGGATGGCACTGCAAATAAATACAAAATCAAATTTGCTAATGGATGTATGGAATATATAGATATATCTCAGCAATACACACAGTATATTAGATATTTCAATATATTTGTACAAAACATGAGGACATATATTTTTTTTCCTTTGAGAGATGTATGTTAATGATCCAGGTCAATATGTACCTGTATAGACTTTATACATGTACACTTTCAGTCTTCGGTTGTTTAAGAAGTTAGGTTTAGGGTAAAACTTTTAGCACAGTGTTATAATTGGTGTTACTTTAGATAGGCCTAGAGATTTAAACATAAAGGTTAATATATTGAGGTTGAGGTTTGGTCCAAGGTCAGAATAATGGTAAGAATTAAGTTTAGGCTTAATGGTTTGGTGTAGGTTATTGTTAGAATTATGCTTTGGTTGCATTAAGGATTGGGATAAGAATTAACGTTATATTTGTTAAGGTGAGGTTCAGTGTTGGGGAATAGGGAAATGGGATATCTGGTTTTCTGGCCCTCACAAGGATAGTGAAACAAACATATGTGTCCCGACACTCGTCTTCTTTGAGTCTTATGCATTAGTGACTAAGCCAGCAGGATTACTGAGCTAATTACAGTTTTGGAGAAAGGGAGAGAGAGTGAGTGCAAAATGTGTTGATAAAATGTAGGTATAAACAACACAACACCTGAAAGATGAAGGAGGCCAGCTAGGAAGGAACTGAAGAAAGCATTTGAGGTACAACACATTAACTCACAATGATTTTAGTTGAAAGCAATATTGTAGCACATGATAGACATAATTATGTCCTCAGAAATTATCATGTAAAAAGCTAATTAGAGTTTAACAGCCTAATAAATGCAAGCACGGCTTCAATTGATTAGGATGTCGATCGCTGACTTTGCAGTTAGCTTTGAGACTCCAGCTGAAGTTATGAATGGAAATGCTTCTTCTCGCTCATCCATATCTTTCCCCTGCCCCCACAAACCGTGCTCCTAAATACGATATGAAATATTTATTAAGGAAGGCTTACATCATGACTCTGTTTTCCTCTCTAATCTATCTTTCTCTTGGAGACTCAGTGCTCATTATTGCAGTGGTCAAACACCAGCAGAGGGAGTACCTATTACCATTACAACTAACAGTTGCAAGCTGAAATCTGATCTGAGGGAAGTAAACTCTAATAAAATAGGGAGGGAAAGAAGAGAAGAAGGAGGGATAGCGGAAATAATGGATAGTATGACCCTCAGGGGTTGGGCTAAGGGTGTGGTCTCCTGCAGAGGGTCTTCCTGCCTCTTGCGTGGAAAAGTGCTAGCATAGTGCCTGCTCTGCTTTCTTTACAGATTGTGAAATGCATTTCATGTATGGGCAGACAGATAATAAGTTCAAAGGTTGCTGAATGCTCAGTATAACCTGTCCAGACAGGATCAGCAAAACTGTAGTCGCGACCAGGGAAGGAACTCTGACCTCGGCTGCATGGTAAGACTGACAAACTTCTACATTTCTCAGAAATGTATACTTTTGAATGTTAGTGATTGAGTGCGAGTGAATTTGTCCATCTATGCTTCTGCACACGCATGCTTTGTATGTCAGAGTCGAAGGGTTTTGTATGCAAACTAAACTATAAGTGCCCTATAGGTTCATAATTAATTGCACACTGGATTAAGAAAAATAACAGAAACAAATACTGAGCTATGTTGTACAGGTATACTAGAAAAAATATACAGTATATTTTCTAATGATCAAACTACTCAGAGTTGTTTCTAAAGACTGACAATTGGCAGATGGAAGCAAAATAGCCCTTAAGGGTTCAATATTACACCGTATGACATACTTTGTTTTATACATTTATTGAAAGACAAACCCACCTATCAGTGTACAGTTTACTGTTCATTGCATTTCTCTCGAAACAAGAACTTGTGTTTGTAGCGTAAGGTTTGAAAGTTGGAGGCTGCAGGGGAGATGGGAACTAATACCTCTATCCCATTTATGGCACAATAAAGACAGATCAAGTGAGTCTGTTTTTAAGTTGAAGGTTAAAGTGTAGGACACATTCTTTTGTTTTATTGTCTTGCACGTTTTAGTTTTCGGAAGTTGACATTGTGGTGAGTGTATAAGGCTTCAGAACTACGGTATTAAAATTGCATTTTGGTGTGTGCATTGTAAAACTACATTTACACAGATGGGTGACAAATTAAAGGTTTGTAATGAAAGGTTTGTGCACAGCAACCATACTATAATATCCCTCTCTGTGTAGACGGATTGTTCTTGCTGGCATAGAAGAGATTGCTTTTCTGTTTTTCCTTACATATCGAGTAATACATGAGCTTCCCCATCCTCAAATATACTTTCTGAGTCTGACACAATGTCCGATCCGATCTACCAATGTCAATCCAATAGATCTTAATGCAGATGTAACTTTAGACACTGTTACCATTGAAACACTAGTCAGTTGAGAAGTCTTTGTGACTGAAGCTCCTGCCATCCATGCCCCCAATAAAGAACCTTATTTCAAAGCCACTGGGCCTGCTCAGCATTTTTATACACACCACAAAGCATAATAGGATGTTAATTGCTTAATTGTATCAAGCAGTACACCAGTAAGAAAGCATCTGAATTTGTTCTGTTTCCCCACACATTTATTCAGGTTTTTCCTTAATTATTTCACAGATCTGTTAATCGTGTAACATATCCACTAGGCGTACCTGCAGAGTTGGAGAGTAAAAGATTACATGTAATGAATTACAAAAAACATGAACTATAATCCGTTATGTTACCAACAAAAATAATGTAATCGGATTACAGATACTTTTGAAAAATGTTTGATTAATTCAACTGAAAAAGGTGAGCGAAATAATTATGACACATTGTATGTTTGAGTTTTTTATTTAATGTTATAAAAACATTGTTAACTGAACCAAATATGAATTGCATGACTCAATGAGTGTGTGATCATCATGCGTGCAAAGGTGGACATGCAGAACCAGTTTAGTGACAGTTATTCTTTGACTTTAGCTAGTGATTATGCTAATTTAAAAACGAGCCAATTAGCTATCGAGTTACAGAAGCTGCAGGACAGATCTGGTGAATGTGGTGTTCTGTTCTTTTCTGCTATTTTGCAGCAGGACTAAACATGTCTGTCTATGAAATGCTATTGGTAGAGCTTAAATGGCAAGAGCTTTAACTGCTCTCACTGTTTTTGAAGAACTGGAGGACAAAACACGAGGAAAACATAAGGAAATAATTTGATTAAAGGGAATAGTAGGCCAACCGATAACGGTCTTGAGGCCTGTTTTAAAAGCCATGATTGTCTGTGCAACCCTGAGGCTGTCAGGAAGAGAGTTCCAGAGGTGAGGTTCAATGTAAGAAAATGTGCATTCTTCCATTATTCAGAGCCAGGTTCTTGGTTCATTGACCAGTTTGCTGGACCGTAAAGGGCATGGGGGAGAACGGGTCAGATAAGTAGACACGTCAGATGCCATTGATAGATAAACTGAAAGGATCATTTTAAAGTCAATTTGAGAGACGAGATGCCAATGAATGTCAGCAAGGAGAGATGTGAAGTGGGCAGACTTATTTGATTGATTGTCTCTGGGATCCTTGCAACACTGTTTTGTATGAGCTGTATTTTATTAACAAAATTTGCTGGCAGGCCCCCTAGTACTGCATTCCCATAATCATTTCTGGAGAAAACATATTAACGCATAAGCTTTTCTGCATAAGATAAAGTGAGAGGTCTTAGGCAGGAAATGATCTTAAGGTGAAAAATTATGTTTTACAGAAATGTCTAATGTGAGCCTTGAAAGAGAGAGTAGGGTCAAATATCACACCCGGATTGGTGATGACTGAGCAGAGGGGAATTACGTGGCTGTCAAAGACAGTTCGGATGTTGTAGGAGTTGATCATTTGAGGTGGGGTACCTATAAGCTTTGCCTCTGTCTTGCTGCTATTGAGTTAGAGGAAGTTGTTTTGCATCCAACGTCTTCCGTCATCCACGGTTGGACAGGGTTGACATGGCAGATGCTGTGTCAGGTTTGGTTTTAATGTATACCTGTGTGGGAGCATGTACAGCAGGAAGAGAAAAGGTCCTAGCACGACTCTTGAGGGACACCACAGGTTAATGTGAACTCTGATCCTGCCTCAACACGAGAAACGTACAGCTTGCAGTTAAAGAGATAAGAGGTGAACCAGTTTAAGCCAGTTCCAGAGATGGCAGAGTGCTCTCTTAGGCGCTGGAGTAGAATGGTGTGATCTCCTGTGTCAAAAGCTGCGCTGGGGTCCAGAAGAATCCAAATGGAGGGGATCCTGAATCTACAGCCATGAGCAGATCATTAACAACCTTCATCAATGCTGTCTCAGTACTATGTGTTAGCATTAAACCAGATTGGAACACCTCATAAATCTGGTTAGCACTGAGGTGTGAGTGAAGTTGAGCTGTAGAGTGGTAGAGCATTTTTTAAATAGTGATGTTGAAATCTGGTCAAGAGTGCCTCTGAAAGTTTTCATTTTTAATATGATTTCCAGAGGAGTAGCAGGTGTCACCAGAGCAAAGTCACTTAGAAATGAAGCAGATCTGGGCGGTTGGGAAGGAGCTTGGAGGGATTAGGGTTACATGATATAATTTTCTCTCTAATGTTGATTTTATTAAAGAGTTCAGTAAATGTATTGCACTTTTCAGTGGCTGCATTGGGAGGGCCTGTGTCTGTAGGTTAGAGGAAGTGAAGGATGGTGTTAAATCCTGGGATTATTTTAGCCATACTAAATCAAAGAAATGTAGAAACGAAAGTAGGACGCTTATGAAACGTTCAAATAATTCCTCACCACCGACGTGCTTCTCCACTGACGTTCTGTCTTGTGACAGTGGGTCTTCTGGCGGCGCAGCTTCTCTGTGAACCATGGGGAAGACCGTTGGAATGATTCCTTATGGGATTTTACAAAGGCAAGAATGTTTTAGGTGTTTCTCTGTGTGCTGTCATACAGGTCAACCATCTCATCAGCGGTGGACTTGTGTCAGTCAGATAGTAGGGCAGGCTCTACTGACTCCTGGGAGACAGATGTGTTAATGCATCCTGAATTTAACGGTCCACTTAGAGCAGAGCTGAAGTGCAGTCCATGTCACATGCCTATGGTCAGAGACACTGAGCGTACATCCAGGATGGACGATGGGATCTGACCAGGATTAAGTGAATGTCCACAAAAAAGATTGCTATGGATTTAGAAGCATGACAAAGGTCTTTATTCCTATGGAAAACTATGGTTAGGAAAACATGGACCATATTCTGCTTACTTTGTAGTACTCACACACATGATAAATAATACAGTGGCTCTTAAAAGTTCACCCCTTTAAACCTTTAAAATTTTTTTGTGTTACAGCATGAAACCAGAATAAATTGAATTAGGAGTTTTTGCCACTGATCAACATGCTTTTATAGCTTTTATTAAACAAGAGTGTGTTTTAAGTAGGGAGATTACATACATAAGGCACTCTTTTTGTACATCTTCAACAAAACATAGATATTGTTCTTATTTCAATGTTGTTGTTTTGTACATGTGTACTGCCAGGTTTGTAGTGGCAAAAAAAATCTGCTATTGTTCAGTTGACCTCAGCCCACCCCATCAGTCTCCATAAACCACAATCTCTTGATTTTTATGTGCCATATATTTTCAACTGCTCTGTGATTACCTCAGTTTTAAAGAAAGCGCATGGGTCTGAATAATTACTGAAGGCATTGTACAGGTTATATCAAAATACCGGAAAGGACTGCTACATTACTAGAAGATACACAGTTAATAACCAGTTAAAGCTATAGACAATAACACTTTAACAGGTCTGCCTCCTTCGTCTGATGACATGACACTGTAATGTTACGTCTCCAGGGAAACACTTGTTTCAAATACTTTTTAAATGTCATGTTTTTTCCCCCTAGAGTAGCACACATGGCAACATAGCTCCCATTAAAAAAAACATTTCTCCCTCACTGTCTGGCCACCAGATGGATCCAGTCTCTCTCCCAGCACTGTCCCGCGTTGCCATCTGCGGCGGTACCCATGGCAACGAGATGTCTGGCATATACCTGGTGAGGGAGCTGCAGAGGCAGAAAATGGACAAGGTGGGGGCAGCCGACTTGACCACGGTCATATGCAACCCGCGTGCTCTCCAAGCGTGCAAAAGATACATCGACATGGATCTCAACCGCTGTTTCACGGATGCCATTCTTAGGTAGATTGGTCATGAATGAATCTTACAATGTAGTATTCAGAGTCGGCAGTAGCAGATTACTTTACCAGCTTTAGAAATGTCTCATTTGTTGCATCTAAATTGTTATTGTATGTAACTTGTCGTACATGTCCTTTTCCATGGTAAACTTCATTCACAACACTCAAAACATTGTGAAGATGCTAATATTATATGGAATATCATCAAGATGCATTGGGTAGATGGAGCACACGAAAGCGTACGCGATATACAGTGGGGAGAACAAGTATTTGATACACTGCAGATTTTGCAGGCTTTTCTTCTTACAAAACATGTAGAGGTCTGTAATTTTGATCATAGGTACACTTCAACTGTGAGAGACAATCTAAATAATTAATTAAAATGTTATTGCATGACATAAGAATTTGATACATCAGAAAAGCAGAACTTAATATTTGGTACAGAAACCTTTGTTTGCAATTACAGAGATCATAAGTTTCCTGTAGTTCTTGAACAGGTTTGCACACACTGCGGCAGGGGATTTTGGCACACTCCTCCACACAGACCTTCTCCAGATCCTTCAGGTTTCGGGGCTGTCGCTGGGCAATATGGACTTTCAGCTCCTACCAAAGATTTTCTATTGGGTTCAGGTCTGGAGAATGGCTAGGCCACTCCAGGACCTTGGAATACTTTTTATGGAGCCACTTCTTAGTTGCCCTGGCTGTGTGTTTCGGGTCATTGTCATGCTGGAAGACCCAGCCATGACCCATTTTCAATGCTCTTACTGAGGGATGGAGGTTGTTAGCCAAGATCTTACGATACATGGCCCCATCCATCCTCTCCTCAATACGGTGCAGTTGTCCTGTCCCGTTTGCAGAAAAGCATCCCCAAAGAATGATGTTTCCACCCCCAGGCTTCACGGTTGGGATGGTGTTTTGGAGGTTTTACTCATCCTTTTTCTTCCTCCAAACACGGCGAGTGGAGTTTAGACCAAAAACCTCTATTTTTGTATCATCAGACCACATGACCTTCTCCCATTCCTCCTCTGGATCATCCAGAGGGTCATTGGCAAACTTCAGACGGGCCTGGACATGCGCTGGCTTGAGCAGGGGGACCTTGCGTGCGCTGCAGGATTTTAATCCATGACAGCGTAATGTGTTACTAATGGTTTTCTTTGAGACTGTGGTCCCAGCTCTCTTCAGGTCATTGACCAGGTCCTGCCGTGTAATTATGGGCTGATCCCTCACCTTCCTCTTGATCATTGATGCCCCACGAGGTAAGGGCATGGAGCCCCAGACAGAGGGAGATTGACCGTCATCTTGAACTTCTTCCATTTTCCAATAATTGCACCAACAGTTGTTGCCTTTTCACCAGGCTAATTGCGCCAACAGTTGTTGCCTACTCACCAAGCTGCTTGCCTATTGTCTTGTAGCCCATCCCAGCCTTGTGAAGGTCTACAATTTTATCCCTGATGTCCTTACATAGCTCTCTGGTCTTGGCCATTGTGGAGAGGTTGGAGTCTGTTTGATTGAGTGTTTGGACAGGTGTCTTTTATACAGCTAAAGAGTTCAAACAGTTGCAGTTAATACAGGTAATGAGTGGACAACAGGAGGGCTTCTTAAAGAAAAACGAACATGTCTGTGAGAGTCGGAATTCTTACTGGTTGGTAGGTGATCAAATACGTATGTCATGCAATAAAATGCAAATAAATTATTTAAAAAATCATACAATGTGATTTTCTGGATTTTAGATTCCGTCTCTCACATTTGAAGTGTACCTGTGGTAAAAAATACAGACCTCTACATGCTTTGTAAGTAGGAAAACCTGCAAAATCAGCAGTGTATCAAATACTTGTAGTCCCCCCCAGGATTGTTCTCTCCAATCCTGGGGGGGACTATATACAAAACACATAGCACTTTCGAAATGGTTCATCTGATCTGGATGAAACTCTGATTAAATAAATCCTGAACATCATTCAATGTTTTTTTTCAAATCCAATGTGTTGTACAAATCCAAATTTCACTGTCCAAATTATTTTGGAGATCATGTTAGCTACAGTTGAAATGATCCCTCCACCGAGGTGTCAGGGAATCAGCATTGTGGTCAGATATCTTTGAATATTGTTTAGGAACAAGCTGAACCTTGCTGTGCTGGCTGATATAGTGTCTGGACACCAAGGAGGATTATTACCCATCTGATCCTATAAATGAAGAGACGGCATCCCAAAGCATTTGTGGATTTAACTTCCTCCTCAGTGCCTGAAAGGAAAGAGTTGTCAGTATATTCTTCCATGCCAGGTAGAAGGCGATACCTTGCTTCTTGTCTTTCACTTGCTAATGGTGTCCCAATCTCGTGTTCCCCCTCTTTTCCCCTAGTTCACCTGTGGGGGGTGACACCCCGTATGAGGTGAGGCGAGCACAGGAGCTCAACGCTCTGCTTGGTCCCAAGGGCAGTGTGCAGGCCATGGACCTGGTGTGTGATCTCCACAACTCCACGTCCAACATGGGCCTCAGTCTCATTTCCTACTTTAACCAAGACGCGCTCATCCTACACATCTACAGACATGTCCAGGTGACCATTAACCACATTTTATTCTGTCCAAATAGGAATTAGTGTTAAGAGCAGGTTAAACTGATTAAGGGTTTGTTCAATGCTCCTTACAGAAAGTCCAATGTTTTAGTCGTTAAGCAGCCTTATCCAGTAAGCAATTGTGATATCAAAGTCAATCCAAGACAGAGCTTTCAAACATCCCCTTGACCTTAGTTGAGTTGCCAGTCCAATGTGGAGCATCAATTTAGTAAATGCTGGTTGAACTTTAATAATAATTTAATAATCAATTGTGTATTTTCAACCAAATGTTTTGCTGTCTAGGGAACTAGGGAAAGTTAATTCCCAGTCCCCACAGGAGCCTGGATTTTAACAGTGTAAAGAGTTAATTTTTTGTGCTCTCAGAGGAAGGTAACCATGGCGCCCGTGAGGTTGATCCTGCTGGACACCCCTCACGCTGACGCCTACTCTCTTGACTCAATTGGCAAGCACAGTTTCTGTAAGTGTGTGTGTGTTTGTTTACACAGTATATTTCTATTTCCCCCGGCAAGTTGACAAAGAGCGCAGTTTCATTTATATCCATGACATGTGAGCGACTACGGTTAACCAACAACACCTTGCCGGCTTCGAGATTCAATCTAGCAACCTTTCTCTAAGTGCTAGATTACCGGCTGACCTGTTAATTTTATTTTTCTTTGCCTTGGGGAATATCATGTTTTTGCATGTGTTTGAATAGGAAACACGTAATGTTGTTATTCCTCCAGTCATAGAAAAACTGTGTATTTTGTTGTTTATTTGAATATATTAATGCTGATGCTTTTTCTCTGCAGCAATAGAGGTGGGGCCTCAACCCCATGGGGTCGTCAGAGCTGACATTTTCAACATCATGAAGGAGGCCGTCGACCAGACACTCGAATGGGTCAGGTGTTTCAACTCTGGTACGCACGTGTCTCGATCTGAAAAAAAGCGTAGCCTGTTGATATAGCAATTAAAACGTCAAACTATTTCTTGTTTACGTTACGATGATTGTTACAAATGTTTTATTTCTACCAGGAAGTGCCTTTGAAGGTGGCGAGGTGGACGACGTGTATGTCTTCGTAAAAAGTATTAAGTACCCAAGGGACCCAAAGACCAATCACGTCACTGCTGTTATACATCCACAACTGCAGGTTCAGGAACATTCTTTCCACATCTACTCTATCATTTAATGTTGTCCTATAATTATATATTTAAATTATACTTTGGAAGACTGAAAAGTTCACAATTTACATAACAGTTGAGCATTTCAGGTTTAATTTTATATAGGGCAACAAGTATTATGATGAACACACTACAATTAGAGACCAACACAGAGTAGTGTCATGACAGTTGTTCCGACTCCAAGGTTGAAACCTATATTCCTTCCCAACAAAACAGATGACACCACTAGTTCTTGCTGAATGCTCATAGAAAAAATAGTAGCCACCATGATGTAGCCTAGGAAATGCAAGATAACATGCAGACATAGATCCAGAAGACAGTGTTAGGAATCATAAAATGCTGGTTGCCCAGACAACTTGGTGAAAGCACAGGCACATGTTACTATTGGTGGTTTTCCAACTCAGCTCTCCCAATAAGGAAGTGAGTCCTGTTTACCTATACAATACCAAAAGCAGGAGCCCGCTCCAACGATTGAGAGGTTCCCTCAAAAGGAGACTTATTCTAGTGGTTTCTGCTAAGCACAAGGCTTAGTCTTCCACACAAACGGCCAACATTCCATTCACTACAATGTGCCTGGAAAAAGAGGAGGTAGAGACACTGACCATGGAAGATATAGCCATTGCCATTCATAGTATACTAGGTTAAATTAATAACAGGAATTCTGAAGGACTTATCAAAGAACATAAAAAAAATGTTTTAATAAATCTTCCACAATAACACATAGTCGGTTAGGGAATTTCAGAAATGTGTCAACGTCATAACTTTTTTTGTTGTTGTTTTGTTCCCTATAGATACAGTAGAACAGTTTGCTTTTGGTAATAGTTTTGCTATTGGTGGTTAAGTGAACATTTTAGTTTGAACTGGGGCCGCATTCACAAAACATCTTAAGGCTAAGAGTAACTCCTAACTTGTTGATTTAGGAATAACTTAAAATAATAGGTGGGTCTGTCCTAACTTTCAGGAATCCTACATTTTTGACATAAGAGCATTTCCAAAGAGTTTTAGTGGTAAAACCAGCTCCAATATCTGGGGAAAGGTTAGGGGTAGTCAAGAGGACTCACAAACAATCCTAAACGGGCTGCTGCCGACAATCCACTTTGTAATCAGGTCGACGTTTTAGAAACATTTAATGATACTGAGCTTTTAACAATCACCAGGATATTATGATCCTAGTAGAGCTAGTCAGGAATACAGTCACTTCACCAACAAACAGAAACAACCCGATAACACCAGAGATCTAGGTTGTGATTACTCTACACTTCTTGGCCACAGGGAAAATGCAGCTTTGCAGCGCAGACAAACATACATACAGCTCTGGAAAAAATTAAGAGACCACTGCACCTTTTGCTTTCCTGAAAAGGAAAGATTTAAGTGAAGAACAGAAACGTTCAATTTGCATATTTTAATTTTAACCCTTCTGTTCCACTCAGTGGTCTCTTAATTTTTTTCAGTAGAATATAACTTCAAACCATAATTGCCCTCTCCAACAAATATTTTTTCAATATGGCAACCTAAAACATTCTTCCACAGTATTGCTATGAGGAATTCACAGACAAGGTCCCCTCCCCTATCAGCCAATCACTGTGGACATAGTAAGCATGTTCGTGGAACACATAGCAACGGAGTCACACCTGCCCTTTCTCTTAGCTTAAAATGTCTCCCCATTCTTTAGTAAAAGTTGGTCTTCATATATAGGTTTTAAGAGGAAACTTAGCTAGGAATATTGTGCTGTTTAGGAGACCTCCTAGTGGAAGATAAAATGTTTTGTGAATACAGACCCAGATCTGGAACATTGTTAGAATGGAAAACATGCTCCTGAGGATATTTCTCTTTAGGACCGTGACTTCAGCCTCCTACGTCCGGGAGATCCCATGTTCCTGACATTTTCTGGGGACACAGTAAAGTACGAAGAAGAAGAAGCCCTCCATCCCTTCTTTGTGAACGAGGGTGCATACTATGAGAAGAATATTGCCTTCCACCTGGGACGTAAGATAACACTCACCATCCCCAAGTTGCAAATGAAGGCAGATTGATTCCAGTGAAGTAAAACCAGTCTGGTCTCAAAGACCTAATTGATCATATATGTAACCCTGTGATATTCAAATCCGTATTTTGTTTGATTCAAATGCATTTTATAAAATACCCATGCTACATTGCATTTTTCAACATATACATAGCATCAGAGCCGGCTCTAGGAAAAAGTGGTCACTTAGGGCCCCTGTCAGCTAGGGAGTCCCAAATTCACCTGACAGATTGGGGAGAGGGGCCCCCAAAAGGCTAAGCCGGCACTGCATAGTGTTTAGCAGGTAAACAATTTATAACCACTATTTCATTTGAAGCATAATGCAATAATCAAGAATGTCATACTAAATGAAGTACCTCAGAAATATGTATAGAATGGTACTAAATGATGTGAGGCCAGGTTTCAAGTAAAGGAGATGAATGTAACGCAAAGCACAAGCAGAACCCTTTACAAGCACCAACTAATTTCTCATATCTAAACCTCAGGAATACTGTACGGGAATGTATCCACAGTTCAATGCAATCATTTTATTATTACAATTAAACTGATTACCTTTTGGTTAAACTGGTTATCCTCAAATTAATGTAATGTAGAATTTCTCTGCTTCAGAAAATCACAAGGTCAGTGGTTCCCAAACTATGGGTCACGACCCCACGGGTGGTAACCTGAGGAAAACGGGGTCGGGAGAGAATGTTTTACAATTGATTCTCATAGCCTCAAAGAAAACATTTATTATATATTTTTTTCTTCACATTTGGGGTCGCGAGAATTTTTAGGTATCAAAATGGATTCGTTGGCCAAACATTTTTGTGAACCCTTGCACTGGGCCTAGTACACAGTTGATACAGTAATATAGAACAGGTTACAGAGTATTTTACAGCGTTCTAGCATTTTTTTGTAATTTTGGAAAAAGGTTTAAATAACAGCCTGGGGTGGTGCAAAGGTTTGAGGGGTTGTGTTCCAACATCATGGGTTTGATATTTTAAAATGTACAACATTCCACTAAGGTGGCATCGCCGGGTGAAAAGAAAGACTGGATGGTTAAAGGAATATTATTGTACAGAATGGTTAAAATGACACGGTAAGTATAGTTTAAGGGGTACATAAAGGATGGTAATTTGCACACTTTCAGGCATCCTGGTGGAATCTGCTTCCGAGAAGATGTTACCCCCTTCCTTGTGGTTCCCGTAAAAATGTAAGAGCAGAGGCAGGTGGATGTATGTAAAAAATGCTACAACAAAAGGCAGTGAATTAGGTTTGTGAATAGTCATTGAATGGGAGAAGCTGTAAACTGTAACAATGTAAAATTTGTTTTTATCTTCACATACAGAAAAGACATGTTCAGCATTCGTGAAATTTTATTTAGATGATAACAGTTATGCTTGGTAAGCTTTGGGTATAGTCACATATAAAAACACATACAAAAGCCACAAGGTGTTTAAACACATTTTGACACACTTCAGAAATTTAGTGTCCCAGTAAACCATGTTTGTTAAGTGCAAGGTTATAATTTACCAAACTCACTTGTAGTTAGTGCCAGGTGTCTTGTCATTGGTAGTTTTAAACAGTCTTCAGGGCTCCATTTCATATGTACCAATAAAGCATTACAGTATAAATGGCACACTATACATTTAAAGGTAATTTTCCATGAGGTGACACATTCAGTCTTTCCCATGAACACAGTTTCATCCTATCAAAGGAACATTGCCTTTAAATATGAATTGATTAAAGCCCCAAAACCCTTCAGACATCCTTAGTAAAGGAACAAAACATACTTCATCTTAAGAAAACAAATGCAAAATAACATAAATAAGGAAATCAAACCAATGGTTAGCTATAGTACGTGCAAACAGAAAAGTGATTTGGATGGGCCTGGATCATCAGGAGGCTGTGTCAAGGTGTCCTTGATGTACCTAGAACATTCCCTGTTTGCTGGCATAGCATGAAATCAACACATGGATATACAAAAAGTCAATAAATATGGATGACCAGGGCAAATAAGTGGTTACATTCCAATAGGCAACATTCAATTAACATCTATACACAGAATTACACCAAACAATCTCATCAGCTGAAATTAAGAAATCATGTAGGCAAAAGGGCCCATTTACTTCAATAATCTAAATGAGAGCACAAAAAACAAGCTATTTATTTCAGGAAAACCCACAGTAAAAAGCTATCATCATCTATCCATGCCATAATGCAAAAGATATATTATTCATAATTTGTAAAGATGGCAATAAAACTAAAGGCAAAAATAACTGTTAACTGAACAATAATAAACAAGGACCAGGCAAGCCTAGTTCAGCCAGCCTGCAACAAAATGTGTTAATCGTGGCTGCCCTCAACAATCGAACCCGTGTCACCCACGTGAAAGGCTGTGTCGTAAATCAACACACCACAGAGCTGTACATTTACTGGGTCTCACTATAGCCTCTTGACATTATATAGTCACGCAGTGACATCACACCAAGTCTTAATATTTCGTTAGACCCCATTAACCATTGTGTTTAACTGAGTAACATTTCTTATTAAGTTTACCTCCACCACAATTAGTATCAATAAACTGTATGGCTTTTGCCACTGTCTGTTTTAACAGCTTATTAGCCATTAATTGAATGACATTGATACAATAACTACTTTATCAATATAGGTGACAATAACTTTTCGTCAAGTGAAAAGACAACAGAATCGTGCAGCCAACGAAGTGTTTGACTATCCTGAATAAAGACATTATAAAAAAAATCCACCAGAAATAGTCACAATAACAGCAAACAGTTTCATTTTAGGCTTCCCATAACATAGCTACTAAAGTATGTAGCCAGCAAAGTTTTTTGTCTATCTTGAACACACCCTCTTTTGCCACTGGCTGTTTAAACAACTAATTTGCCATTCGTGAATGACATTGATACAGTATCTATCAATATAGGTGACAATAACGGACTTTGTCACGAGTGAATCGTGTAGCCAGTTAAGTGTTTGTCTATCCTGAACAAATCCTAATCCTAATACATAAGGTTGTAGCCGGTGATGTTTTAATCTGTCCTGAACCGTTTTATCTGTAACAGGAGTCGAACGTGGGACCGGTAGTTCCGGAGCGTCTCGAACCACTACGCTATTTAACAAAGGGTAGTCAGTCAGTCACTCAGTCAGTAAGAGACATTTGCTTTTCTAGGCTGGCTCTGCTTATGCTGCAAAAAAGCATGCCTAACCATGAACTATAACAAAACACACAAATTAACATACAACAAACCAAATTTCTTCAGAATCAAACCACGGTCGTTATTAATGAGGGTTGGAAACAAATTATTCCTAAAATCAAACTAAACACTGACAGTGATTAGGCTCTCCGGCTGTTTATACAGGTGTTGTCTCGTTTGAGGTTTTATTGGCTAGTTCGTCTGCTGTACAGTTGTGCTTAGGGTGGCTTGGTGGTTTTGCTCACCAAGTAATTCGGGGTGGCGTGCTTCTTTAAACCAACCAGAGGGGTGACGTCACCCTAATAGCTGTCAATCAGTGGTTATAACTGGAAGGACTGTCAACACTATAAAAGCAGCCACATTTGGGTGCATTCATAAACGAATCTGTAGGTCAGTGTTTTCCATCCCCTGTCCCTGGAGGCAACTGTGAGTAGACTTTAGTCCCAGCCCAAACCAACAGAACTTCAAATGCATAGAGTAGCGCACAATGTTGGAACATTCAGATACCTAGAGCTAATCTGCATGTCAAGAGTATCACAGTTCTATCTGTAATGGGACATGGTGCACTCTCATTAAGGTGATCCGATGTAAACAGACAGAGGCCTTCTAAGAGCAGGAATGAAGAGCATTGTGGTATAGACTGTTTAGGATAAGGGTCACATTCAGTAACACATTCCATTTGCAAAAAGTTAAACTAGCCATCTCGTATTATCTGAGACTGTCTCATCTGCATATTTCAAAACCTTTCTGTCTTACTGAACGCAACCCTGATGTGGCAAAGAAACACAAGTCTCTTTAGGCCACCCGGTAAGCACTCATACGGGTGTAATTCTGGCGGTGGCTCCGGGCCGCCCACAGGAAGAGCGCGGCCGCCATCATCTGCAACGGCGAGGAGATGAGGGCAAGGTAGAGGGACCAGCCCAGGGAGCCATCCACACCCTCGGGCAGCACGGAAACCCGGTGGAGCAGGTCCATGCCAGCCAGGAAGCAGCACACCGTGCCCAGAGAACACAGACCTCAAAGGGAGACAGAAATATTCATGTGATGAAGCAAATGCACGTCTACGTTCTACAACTTTGCTTTGGCAAGAATTGTGTGTGTATTCAGTGTCGATAAATCACAAGGGAAGAAACCCGTTTGTACTCCAGATTTTTGAAGACATGCCACTATGGAAATCTTATGCCATTAAAAGGCAAACAAGTAAATATAAAAAGGGGAGTAACAACAAATAGAAAAAATGCATCAAAGGTTTATAAATAGCTTCAAGTCCTTATTGGATTCATTCATATACAGCTGTGTGTGTGTGTGTGTGTGTGTGTACATACAGTGGGGAGAACAGGTATTTGATACACTGCTGATTTTGCAGGTTTTGCTACTTACAAAGCATATAGGAGGTCTGTAATTTTTACCATAGGTACATTTCAACTGTGAGAGACGGAATCTAAAACTGAATCCAGAAAATCACATTGTATGGTTTTTAAATAATTAATTTGCATTTTATTGCATGACAATTATTTAATAACCTACCAACCAGTAAGAATTCCGGCTCTCACAGAACTTTTAGTTTGTCTTTAAGAAGCCCTCCTGTTCACCACTCATTATCTGTATTAACTGCAACTGTTTGAACTCATTACCTGTATAAAAAACATCTGTCCACACACTCAAACACACTCCCACCTCTCCACAATGGCCAAGACCAGAGAGCTGTGTAAGGACATCAGGGATAAAATTGTATGTGTGCATATATTCCCTCCACCCTAAGGCCCCAGTTCCAGATGAAGAAGCATGATGCTGCCACCACCCTGCCTCACAGTGGGTTCGCTGTTCTTTGAGTGATGTGCAGTGGTGTTTTTGCACCAAACATACTTTATGGAATTATGGCCAAAAAGTTCAGCCCTGGTTTCATCAGACCATAACACATTTTCCCACTTGCTTTTGGGATACTGGATGTTTGTTTTTGCAAACTTCAGCCGGATTGGATGTTCTTTGTAAGAATAGGCTGCTGTCCTGCCACCCTACCCCGTTCATATGAAGAATATGGGAGATTGTTGTCACATGTAGCACACAGCCAGTAATTGCCAGAAACCCCTGCAGCTCCTTTAATTTTGTTGTAGGCCTCTTGGAAGCCATTATCAATTTTGGAGGGACGTCCAGTTCTTGGTAATGTCTCTGTTGTGCCATATTTTCTCCACCTGATGAAGACTGTCTTCACTGTGTTCCATGGTATATCTAATGCTTTAGAAATTATTTTGTACCCTTCTCCTGACTGATATCTTTCAACAATGAGATACCTCTAATGCTCTGTAATCTCTCTATAAACCGTGGCTCTTACGGTTGTACTGAGATGCAACTAAGAAACTGTCAGGAAAATCCTACTAGAACAGCTGAACATTATTTGTGATTAATCAGAGTCACTTTAAATGATGGCAGGTCTGTAATGAGTTCTATTTAACATGAGTTTGAATGTGGTTAATTCTGAACACAGCCACATCCCCAGTTATAAGAGGGTGTGCACACTTATGCAACCAGGTTACTGTAAGGCATTTAATTAAAATATTTCCCCCTCGAAGATTTCAGTTTGTTTTTCAATTGATCACATTATAGATCACATTAAATGGAAAACATTCTGACATGGTTTATCTGTCTCGTTCTCTTACATCACAAAAATCTGGCATTTTAACAGGGGTGCACGCACGTACGCACAAGACATAAAACTGCACAATGAGGACTTACGACTTTTAGGAAACAATATGCCAGCATGACAATGATGTATTCGCACAAGAAAACACATTAGAGCCATGACGACAGATTGATGAGCTCAGCACAGTTCTAGTTCACTCTAGTTTGGAATAGAAACTTAGTTTGGAATAGAAAAAGACATCCCAAGACAATTCATTTACTACAGTAATGTCAGTGTACTTCAGTTAAACCTGCCTGCTGTAAGATTCCCTGAGTTGTTTTACCGTTCCCTATTTCTCCGTAGTGTATTTTATGGGTTGGTTAAGCAAACTAATTATCGATATATTATAAAACGATACATAACTGCTATGTCAAGTTACTTTGTAGTGAATAGTTAGACTAATAAATTAAAAAAATATGTCTGCAACTAATATGTATATTGCAGAGCTCTTTATATTATAGATTGAGGCAAATTAACAGTGTCAGCACCAAAACATCCTAATCATTCACAGTGTGTACACTACTATGCTTATTGTGTAAAGAAATAACATTGTATCAATACTTACAGCAGAACAGTCAGTTCCCAGATCTATCCCCTTAACCCAGTGATGTTGAAATCACAGAATAAAATGAATATTGGTGACTAGAGACAGGTAAACCAATCAGCCTTACCAGCCACTTTGGTGGGAACCCAATGAGTGTACAGGAACAATATTTTCTCCACTTAAAAATCATGTCAAATCTAATCAAATACACAAAAACACTACATCAATTTAGGACTTGTAATTTGATACGCGAGATTCAAATGAATACAACCGCTAGCAGAATGACAGTACATTTCCAATCAATTCACCATTAACACAGGCCAGCGGTGTAGTCTTTGCTACTGAGATTTTAATTCCCTCAGAAAAAAAACAGCACAGCTTCACTCAAATCTGGATCTATGGTCTTTTGCTACGGATAGACGGCGATACATTTTAATTGGGGAACGAGTTTAAAAAGAAACACGAAAAAGGTGATTAAAAACATTCACCTAAAATAGTAACTACAGATGTTTACTGGTCATTTTTGCTTGTTTTAAATGCAAGCAGCAAAGTAAAAAAAAATCATGGTACATATTGCCCCTTTGACAACCTATAATATTAATACAGATAACTAATTGCCAGGAGCGTACGAGAAACAGAACACACACAGAAAAAGAAGCTCATGTACATCGTCTCTGCACTATAAAGTCAGAAAAAAAAGACACTCCAGAGCTGTTAGCATGCTACCTAGCAGGTTACCCAGAATGTGTCAAAAGATTCTCAATGATGGTGGGATGTATACAAGTAAAACCATTGTAAGATTGAGCTTTATTTTTGTATCTAATTTCTATTTATTTCTGGTGGGGCCCTACCATGTGGGAGCATGTGGGGTGTGTGTGTGTGTGTGTGGGAGAGGGATGTGCCAACCTGGGCTCTGGAAGACATGTGTGTCTATTGTGTGTGTGGCAGGGACAGTATGTCAAGTCATCTGAACACTAGAACGTTTTGTGGGGTTTTCATTTTACTGACACAATGCTTTTATTCAGGCCAAATTACAGATATGCCTTTGGATGTGAGCAAGGAATAGCAGTAGCCCTCTCGAAGTATACAGCGTCAAGTAAAATTCCATGTGTTGTAATGAGTACAGCCATAACAGGAACAGTTTTTTTGTAGCACACGCACAGAACGTGTGTGCTGAGGACAAGGAAGATAGAACCCTTATGGTATCACATGTAATAATCGTTGGGGCATTTCTGTGAGTAAACTGTTAATCCGTGATAATTGCTCATGGCGTGCTATCGTGATAAACCGGTTGGAGAGACCCAACAAGGCGCAGCCTTTCATTCACCAAAGCAATGGTACATTTCTCCCCACCAACCAAGTGGGCTGGATATAAATCGGCCTTTGGTTGAGTTTGAGAGGCATTGTGTTTTTCCATGCGTTTCTCTCACCTGCCAGCAGGTGGAGCACTCCTACACCCAGGGTGGGGGTGAGGCTACGGCAGAGGCAGGCGCACACGCCGATGAGGCCGCTCAGGAACACTAGGGCCAGGGACACCAGGGGCAGCAGGAACTGGCACCTCCATAGGTCTGCTCAGACACAAGGAAACAAATGCAGACATCTGAAGACATTTTATAAAAGAGCGACAAAATCCCAAAACAATTGCCATTACACATGCTGGCAGTGATGCGGGTTGCGACTCACATGTTCGAAGCGTGTCCTCCCCAGTGTTGTGATTGCCTGGTTCTTTGTACTTGGGTAAAAACTGTTGGGGCAGGGTAAAGCTCACGCACCTTGTTACTATCTTCGGATCTGAGAAAATTAGAGTAGAGTATCAGGCCATATTCTGTCTGATTGTGGGTAGTTGATGGCTGCATAAAGGTTCATGCGTTTTCAGAGTTGGCTGAATCAGAAAATGACTTTAAAGACACAATGAGGACAACCAACAACCTGAAGAAAAAACATTGCTGATAGCAAGCATCAAATATTCAGACAGGACTTAAACAGAACGCTGTCTGAAGTAGACATTCAACCAATTTAACGGCTCAAGAGTTCAGCAAATAAAGATTATTTTTAAATAAACCTTTGGTCGGAGTCTGAGTCATTGATTAGTGCCACAATAAGATTGACTGTCGAAGATAGCAGCTACATTCAGTATAATACCTTCTTTACTTTATGCAGAAGAGAGGCTGTCATAAGAATAACAATGGTCAGAAATGCAGGCAGAGTGAGCGGCCACAAACCAACAGGTAAGACAGTGAGAAATATTAATTCCACGTGGTCTATAGAAGCAAATTTGAACTTAAAGCTGCAATAACATGCCTGACTCAGATGTTAACAACATCATTGTAGTAGTCATTTTAAAAGTCCCTCTGATTATTATCATCTATCTAAAATACATTTCCAGCTGATAAGTCTCACCATGCAAAAAATAAATCCCACAGTAAGATTTACCAATGCTAGTTAGGACTACTGAATGTTTCAAAATCGCCACTTTCTTTAAGTCAAACTGGGATTCCTATCAACACCCGTAAGGCATTGGTACAAAGACAACATTGTTTGGGGTAACTATTTGCTACAACCTTCCCAGACATAATGAGTATTGCGAGCCAGAGTAGTGGGAACAATTATCACCCCCAGTAGTTTCAACCAGACTACCTTCCGAGCAAAACTGTTGGTGGCACTGGTCCTAATCGCACTTTATTGATCAAGAATGCCTATGCCTTTTAACCAGAGCATGTCTATATCTAACTGAGTCATGGACAAAGAGAATCAAACTAGAAGTGGATTCTAAAAGAGGAAAAACACATGGTTCAACATATTAAATAGACATTTGGGTGAAACATTAACATTCACACTGTAGTCAAATGTCCCCCCAAATATCAGAGTAATTCCTTTGCCCTTGGGCATATTTATCCTACTTACTAACATAGAATTGTAACTTCAGCACGAGGGACGCAAAGCAAATAATTTTTGCATGCACGGCTTTATGAAGCTATATAGTAGCAAAATACACAACTGTCAATCAAATTTGAAAGCTTTTAGTAACTACAGTAGTTACACATTCTTTGTAGCTTAGTGAAGGCAAGAGAGCTAGCCGACATTCCCAAAAGTATTTAGTGAAGTCGAGTATTAGGAAGTATCTTACCCAAACTATATTTGGGGGGCAAAGTATTCTCGCTGGGGGCCCCCGGGTCTGTATACATGATTAAAAGAATAATACATGAAAGGCAACAATACATAATATAATACAATAGTACAGTACATATAATACATAGAGGACAGGACTAAAATGGAAAACACTTAAAACAACAAAAATTATAAATACATAATATAATAGTACATATAATACAGAGGGTAGGACTGAAAGGGAAAACACTTAAGACAACTAAAATTATAATATACAGATCAAAGTAATACAGTAAAAAGTTTTAAACAAAACCAACAACTAATTAAAACACAGTAAGAGGATGTTAATAATAAAGTGGACTTGACAAAAACCAAGGGACAACCTCAGACTGAACTAAGAGCAAAAGAAAAAAAGGTGGGTCTTCAAATTGTATGTAAAGTTGTCAATGGTGGAAAGGGACTTAATGTGGGATGGGAGACTATTCCAGAACATGAGAACAGCACCAGAAATAGCTAGGCTTCCTGGAGGATGGGTTCTTGCTTATTGGAAATATACCTAAATATTTATTTTGAAAGACCAAACCTTAATAAAATTGATGCAACTATTTCTTCACTTGTATTAACCATTTCCATTACATTCATGACTTTGAAATTGATGCATAAAAACCGTAAATTGGTACATAGAAATTCACCAGAATACAGGAAATGATGTTTGACACTCAAAATCTCATCGGGGAGGTCCACCAGACCCCCTGACTTCTGTGTCCCCCAGGCTTGGGGCCGCTGGCAAGGGGTCCCTTATCTTTCCACATTGAAGGTGGCAACACTACTCTGGCCGTGATGCCCCAGTCTGCTCACGGTCAGTTTGTTCTTAAGTTTTAGTTCGCAACTGAGAACAACCATAAGAACGGACTACAAACAGGTAAGCAACCTAGCTAGTTATCGATAGGTAGCGGACGTATTTCGTGCCTACCTGAATAAAGCCTCTCGGTTTTGAATGGTGCGTTCATGAGCAACTGGGGGTGGGAAAGTTCCGACCACCGAGTGGGAGAACACACCTGAACGCTTGTTGAAAGCTGTTGTGGCAATTTCTTAACTAATGTACATTGGAGACATCTAATCTATTGCCTGGTATGTAACTCTTGTATTTGGTTGTGAAACACATCTGTATGTCAGAGGATCATTAAGTACTCTGAATAAGGGTATCTGTCTTTTGTTCCTTAGGAAATGAAGGAAAGGGGGCTCTGGTATTGGCCTAGGGGGCATCATTGACTGGTATTGGCAGATTATAGGGTTACTCATTAATCTACCCATCAGTTTAACCCAACAGGGCATCTATTGTTTGTTCAATTGCTGCAAGTCCTCTTCAAGAGTTGACAATGTTACCCGTGTGGGGGAGGACAGACCGCCCATTGGGTTAAAAACCTGTATGACCAAAGATAGCTGGGTAGCATCATACCACACCCTGTTATAAATTCATGTATTTTCCTTTAGAGGCTCCTCGAATGATTATTCTGTGATGCGTCTCTCTATTTGCAAATAAACTGCTAATTGTGCCAAGAGAATTTTGACTGACTGTCGATCGATGAAATTTCCATCACAAAGCTCAGAGAAGTAACGTAAGACTTGACATCACTTGCCTTGGCAGCGCTAACGTTTGTGGTGAAAGTAAAAATAAACAAGTCACTGTATTTGTTTATTTATGTCATACTCATTAGTGCAGGTGATTGTGATGTTTAAGGATATTTCACGGTCAACTTTTGTGTAACTGAAGTAATGTTATCCTTCTGGGTAGCTTGCCTTAACGTTACTTAACTGTCAGTGCCGTAGCCGTTTAGCTGTCTCCATGTGAACGCTCTCAACTAAAACTTCTGAAATTAAACCGATTCCAGAAACTATACACGTTTTTTGAGGGAGGAATAGATGTAATTTGAAGGATTAAAACAGGATAATAAAACTTTTTGCGGAAAACGCATCAGTTATAATAAGTTATTATTCAACATATAACATTAAAAAGTGAATAATGTGTATGTTTTTGTCATTAATGGGTTTTTCTTAACAACAATTAAAGTTGTTTATTTGTAAGCGCCAAATCCTCTTATGCACTTAATGGCCTTTTTGCCTTAAACATTTGTGATACCGTGATGACATCCCAAGCCTGGCGTTTAAACTAGCCCACTGTTGTAAAGGAACTGGAAATCTAATTTATTAATCACACCGAAGAGCCTAAAAAAACGGTTGACTTTGTGCGTGTTAGGTGATGATAATATGGAAGGACCTCTTGAGGGATGTTCCTTTTAATAAGCCTACTATCAGACACCCCTCACACACACCTTTATAGCTGACATGTGTACACAGGCCATGTAGGATTAATTCATGGTCAAGCTCCAATTCAACAAATAAATGAAAATGCACACAGAGATACATTAATAATACACACTCTTCTTGGCTCCACATTTTAAAATAGGAATATCTTTATGAAAATACTAAATTGTTAATTGTGAGAAATCTGAGACTGGCCAAGCTATAATATGAAATGCAGGTGCAACATCTATGGCCACTGCCAGACAGGCTAAAACAATTTAGCGGAACTAAATGTAGCCTTGTCGTCTTTCGGACACATTTCTCTCTGGGACCCTAATTATGCCTCATCCCTGGTATCGGATTGGATATTGCAGACTTGAGATATCAGTCAGACTGGATATTGATTTTACAACAAATCAAATGATCGTTTGGTGTATCGGAAAAAATGTCACTGATACAGTTTGGCAGGGATATATTTTTCGTGATCCCACGAAGACCTCGAACAACAGGACACGGTGAAGACCATTCAAGAGGTACTAAGACATTTTAACTTGCGCATCCTTCGGGAAGAGGCTAACAGAAATGTTTTTTTATATAATTTAAGATTGCATTCTTGCAATGGAGAGTTTGGAGAAAGTTTCTTTTAGTAAAATCTATACAATACAATTTTTCATGTCACTCCTCTACCGATCAGAGCTGAAAATAGATTTAATATCTTACCGGTACTGACCTGTGGCTGCATGAACTTCGCATTTCATGTGCATTATTAGCTAACGATAGGCCTATTTGATGTCAACTCTTCATAATTACTTTATAACTCATTATAACAGCTCCCGGTTATGCTGCGCGCATCTTTATTTGTGCAGATCATGTAGATAGTCAATGTTATTTTGGCCCGCGCAAATTCTATTCTATAGGACTTCTTTCACTTTCAGTAGGAAAGTATTGACAATTAGCCTACAATGTAAACTAAATTAGAAAAGAGATAGTGTATAATGTATATACTAATCATATTTCCGACAATTTGCAGTTTCTTAACACGTTTTTTCGGCATGCATCGTAGCTGTAAGTCATCAAGGATATCATTGGTTTGTTTGAGCGCAACATTGTTTCAACAGCTCTTTTTACGAGGTAATGGAATGGACAGGTATTTGTCTAGCCGTGTATACAGGAAAATGTAAACACGGCTTGCCAAACCTGATCAGAAGCTTTTTTGTAGAAAATTACGTGTAATGGCTAGACTAGTACTGTTGTAAAGGAATGTGAAAAGTTGTTTATTCCTTATATCATTACATACAATCCCAACTCATAATGACATTTAATAATTTAATTTCAATTTTTATTTTAATTGACAATATTATTCAATTTAAGCTAGTAGAGCTATTTGGCTTCAATGGCCATACATTGCAGAGGATGTTTAGTAGCGTAGTACAACGAGAGACCAGATGTGCACGCCACTTGTAAAATAATTCAAGCAGTTAGGGAAACTTCAGCGACTGGCAGTACTTTTTCATGTCACTCGTGAGAATATTCCTGATATACGACTATCACGAATATGGAATTTCTCTACGATTTCATCATTGTGAGTATTTCACATCGTGATTAGTACTAATATCGTCTCATCCCTAGTCAGTACCATAAGAATTTTGCAATTTTTAGAAGGAAAACAACAGCATTGCCAGGGATGAGACAGATGTGTAACTCACATAACTACAGCAAATTCAAGACGCCCAAAGGGTGCTAAAGTGCCAAATTCGTATTTGTTCAAGGTGAATACCTGGGCATTACAGCTGCAAATCATTTTGACTAATATTCTGACGTTTGTGCACAACGTTTGGATGACATGTCTATTGCGGTTGTCAATATGCGTGCAAAATGATTTGGGTTAGACACTTACCGGGCTCTTTGAACCAGTATGACGGACCTGGCGCCTGCACACATCTCCACCACAGCCCAAGTGTGCCGTTAAGACGGAACAGCGTGTCACTGTAGGACTTCTCATCGAACTCTGCGTTAATGAACTCCTCGCTGAGCTCCGTGGCATTGCTGGCCTCGTGGCTGCCGGGCGGACTTCGATATTGGTACCAGTGTTGTGTTCCAATGGAAAGAGAGAGATAAACAGTGGCCAGTAGACTCAGAACAGAGCCAATCACAAGTGCTGTAGCGAAGCGGTTATCCACCATGGTTTGGAATTCAACTGTGTCTGTTTGTGGTTGATGGTGTTTTGAGTCTTTGTCCAAAAGAGAAAATATGTTTACACTGTCATTCCATTTCTTGGTGTGCCTTCTTTCACCCTTCTATGAAAGGAAGTCAAAAAGCGACACTGTAACTCTATTAAGTAAGCAAGTCCATATGCTTTAAGTCAGCTAGTCAAACATTTGAGAGCCTCGCTGTCACGTCCATCACTGAAAACAGACAGTCCAGTTTGTGAGGATATTAGTCGTTTCTGCCCTTCCCAGTCTGCAGTCTTCTTGCTTCTTGCAGTAGTCCACCATCAAGCAGGTTTGCTTTACTCCTAAAAAGTTGAATTAATCAAAGTAGTCCAAACTCATTCGTATCAAACCACATTCATTCTGGTCTTAAATATATTGGTTCCAAAAAGGTTTTCTATTGTTACAGATGTGGATCTAACGTTCTCAAGATTTTTTTGAGAACATTAACCTCATTAACTAGTATCTTCTAAGTCATTTGCAAATACCCATATGATAAAAATGACAAATATAGCTACAGTTAAAATACACAGTATGGCTTGCTTATTAGACAGCAGCAGTTTCCAAAAACAATACAGCACTGTCAGCAGTAGAGTAGGATATCTAAAGCTAGCTGGCTAGTACCTACATATTAAATATTTAATAAATGTAAACACGGCTTGCCAAACCTATATGCTAAAAGTATGTGTATGTAGCAAGAAATTTGCTATATACATTGTGGTAAATGCATCCGTGTCTCTTTTCTGTAGCAATCGAAATACGGCAAATACTAACAACTACAGCTGCCTTAACTTACCCAGTTTGTAAAACAGTCACGGCTAGTTACTACTTAGCCAGCTAGCTACTGTGTTTTTTAAACAAAGCGTTTCCGTGAATAAAAAACGAACATGCAGCTAGTGAAATGAATGACCAACATAATGATAAATTCTGTCATTAACGTGACACTTAGCTGTAACTTGTAATGTATTATAAATACTACGAGTATTTCGTAATTCCACTCACGCATAGGGAAACCAGCGTCTTCTCAGACAAATATCCTGCCAGCACTAACGATGACGCTATAATCATAAGGAAACCTTCAGAATAAAAGCGCCAGTGTCAATACAAACGGAAATCTTTGGTCATGCCATTCATGTGGCTGTTACTGGGACCAGGTACAACCTACCTAAACATCGTTGCAGACTTTATGGGTCCGGTCTGTTTTGATGGCAAAAGGGGGACATACAGTATACAATATTAGGCAGGTGGTCATAATGTTATGGCTGATTGGTGTATTGCGCAATTATGATCATCATTCAGATTATGCTCCTGTTGGCTTCATGCGGATAGCATGCTTCTTACTGTTTGTGTGGCTGCAAAGTGCTAACTCTCCCATATTTGATAGATCAATAAAAGTATTACAAACTTTGCATTTAACTTTTCTTTCATCTACTTTTAACACTCAATCTTTTAAGTCATCATTATGTAGCCAAAGCACTTGAAATGTACATTTTCCTGGCATGTTTGCCTTCGTCAGCAGGTACAGGAGACTGCATATATTTACTGAAGTGATTGCCAGTTGGGAAGTGGGAAAGGGATAAATGAATGTTGAAAAATTAAGTAGCCTAACCAAAACATTACACAATATGGGAAATGTTTGAGATAAACCGATAAAGAATACCGCATGACATTTTATTTTTAAATAGCAAAATATTTTTAAAAATGCAACAAAATTCCCTCCCATTCCATGACTTGATCAAAAAAATTATGAAATCCTCTGACTTTCCTCATATCTGGAATATACTTTCTAAAATCCAATGATATTCCAGAAATTCCATGACCAGTGGGATCCCTGTGTTTAAGTAAAACTGTTATGTGCTGTAAGCACAGGATATTTTTAAAACATTTTGTAATGTATGCAAAGAGCAAATAATAGAAGAATTATATACGTTTTAAATAAAATAATTTGAACCACAATAATAAAGCATAAAATATGCAAGACTCTATACCTGAATTTGGCCTATTCAAATTGCCTTATTAAAAGAAAATTTGACTCTCTGTATTAGAACATGGCTTTTGAGAAATACGTGTTAGGGTATAAAGAATCAATATAGTGTCAATTCAAAGGGAAAAATACAGGGTAGGCCAAGTTCAGGTGCAGTGTATTGAATTGGAGCCAATAGAGTGGGTGGCTAAGTGCTGCTGGCTATAACCTGCATTTTCCCACATTTATTGATACTCCATATAGATTCTTTAAACCCTAGTGAGTAACTCCTGAATGCCATGTTCCTTGGCACAACGTAATATTTTTAAAATAAGGCAATGTAGGTTACAATCCGGTCTATACTTTATGTGTTTAATGTCTGTTCCAATATTCTTCTTATCTATTTTAATGCATATTTGCATAAAATGTTTATAAATATATTTTTCTAATCATTACGCTTTCGCATTAAGAAAAACATAACTTGCTTTCGAATAAAATTCACAAATTGTATTTACTGAATTTAGCACATTGCAATAAATTTCAATTATGGCTTTTATTTTGAAAGAAAACATCTGCGTTACTGCTCGTAGCTTAATATTCTGATGCTAGGAAAACGGTAATTCTTGTTGGCTACAGGTAGAATTTACTTCCGCTTCATGCGGAAGTAAATTTGAGATTCCGTAGCAATAATGTCTACAGTTTTTCGGAGTATGCCTT
>JACXGJ010002375.1:0-66763 GCA_016801105.1 Esox niger | reverse complement strand
TATATATATATATATATATATATATATATATATATATATATATATATATATATATATATATATATATAGTGGGGAGAACAAGTATTTGATAACCTGCAAAATCAGCAGTGTTTCCCACTTACAAAGCATGTAAAGGTTTTCTTATTTTTACCATAGGTACAGTTCAACTGTGAGAGACGGAATCTAAAACAAAAATCCCCAAAATCACATTGTATGATGTTTTAATAATTTATTTGCATTTTACTGCATTACATAAGTATTTGATACATCCGAAAAGCAGAACTTAATATTTGGTACAGAAACCTTTGTTTGCAATTACAGAGATCATATGTTTCCTGTAGTTCTTGACCAGCTTTGCACACACTGCAGCAGGGATTTTGGCCCACTCCTCCATACAGACCTTCTCCAGGTCCTTCATGTTTCGGGACTGTCGCTGGGCCATACAGACTTTCAGCTCCCTCCAGAGATTTCTTCTTACGGAGCCACTTCTTAGTTGCCCTAGCTGTGTGTTTCGGGTTGTTGTCATGCTGGAAGACCCAGCCACAACCCATCTTCAATGCTCTTACTGAGGGAAGGAGGTTGTTGGCCACGATCTCACGATACATGGCCCCATCCATCCTCCCCTCAATGCAGTACAGTCGCCCTGTCCCCTTTGCAGAAAAGCATCCCCCAAAGAATGATGTTTCCACCTCCATGCTTTACAGTTGGGATGGTGTTCTTGGGGTTGTACTCATCCTTCTTCTTCCTCCAAACATGATAAGTGGAGTTTATACCAAAAAGCTCTATTTATGTCTCATCAGACCACATGACCTTCTACCATTCCTTCTCTGGATCATCCAGATGGTCATTGGCAAACGTCAGATGGGCCTGGACATGCGCTGGCTTGAGCAAGGGGAACTTACGTGTGCTGCAGGATTTCAATCCCTGACGGCTTAGTGTGTTACTAATGGTTTTCTTTGAGACTGTGGTCCCAACTCTCTTCAAGTCATTGACCAGGTACTGCCGTGTTGTTCTGGGCTGATCCCTCACCTTCTTCATGATCATTGATGCCCCATGAGGTGAGATCTAACATGGAGCCCCAGACCGAGGGAGATTGACAGTCATCTTGAACTTCTTCCATTTTCTAATAATTGCGCCAACAGTTGTTGCCGTCTCACCAAGCTGCTTGCCTATTGTCCTGTAGCCCATCCCAGCCTTGTGCAGGTCTACAATTTTATCCCTGATGTCCTTACACAGCTCTCTGGTCTTGGCCATTGTGGAGAGGTTGGAGTCTGTCTGATTGAGTTTGTGGACAGTGTATTCTATACAGGTAACAAGTTCAAACAGTTGCAGTTAATACAGGTAATGAGTGGAGAACAGGAGGGTTTCTTAAAGAAAAACTAACAGGTCTGTGAGAGCCGGAATTCTTACTGGTTGGTAGTTGATCAAATACTTATGTCATGCAATAAAATGCAAATTAATTATTTAAAAATCATACAAATGTGATTTTCTGGATTTTTGATTCCATCTCTTACAGTTGAAGTGTACCTATGGTAAAAATTACAGACCTTTTCATGCTTTGTAAGTAGGAAATTCATGGAAAACGTAATCAAAGCTATTCATCGGGTTCCAGTTGCCAGTGTTTAGGTCATTAACCTGGTTCCTACAGTAAATCCTTCCAATAAAGCATGGAAATCAAACATGTTAAACTTAGGGTATGGATGTAGATACAATCCTAGGAATGTTGCTGTAAGTGGATCAAAGTTCTCCGTCTGAAATATGATGACCATCAGAATATGCTTAAATATTGTTAAAGGGGGATTTCAACATATCACAACTACTTAATGCATCATTTACTAAAGTCGATGACACAAGACTTTGAATAACTGCAATGTAACTGCAATGTTAATACATTATACAGTATAACCACAACCACAGACCTCAATAGTTCGTTCCACAGGCATGGTTTTCAATAAGTAAGGCTAAAATAATTCTCCATTATAATAACAATAACTAGCCTTGTGTATATAGTAGGCTATATTCTTTCACATCCCCGCCTCCTTGATTCGGCAGATGCAGGGCCTCGCCTCCCTGGGCTGAGATTGCCGCACCTGTTCACAATCATCCACTCCCACACCTGTTCCCATCAACGATCAGCCACCGGATTCCACTTGCCTGCTTACCAACAGTATTTCTATGGAACCCTGAAACTCGTCCCTGCCGGATCATGGTCTATATTTGCATGTGCTATTTAGCTTCTCGCAAATCTACTTTTTGTTTGTCCATCGTGTTGTCTGCTGTTTGTCGTGTCCTCTGTGACTACCGATTTCCACCAACCTTCTGCCCGTCTCTGACTACTCTGTCTGCTACCTGCCTGTACCTCTGTATGTACTGCCTGTACCCTTTAATTTAGGGTTTACTAAATGGAGAAATACATAGTTGGGGTGGGGAGGGGTGGAAGTTCGGTGGGCTGGGGATCTCATCGCTGCTTTTTGCAGATGATGTGGTCCTGATGGCATCATCAGTCTGTGTCCTCCAGCACTCACTGGACCAGTTCGCAGCCGAGTGCGAAGTGGTTGGGATGAGGATTAGCTCCTCTAAATCTGAGGCCATGGTTCTCAGCAAGAAACCGATAGAGTGCCTCCTTCAGGTAGGGAATGAGGCGTTTCCCAAAGTAAAATAGTTCAATTATCTTGGGGTCTTGTTCACAAGTGAGGGGAAAATGGAGCGGTAGATTGGCCGGAGAATCGGAGCAGCGGGGGCGGTATTGCATTCGCTTTACCACACCGTTGTGACGAAAAGAGAACAGATCCGGAAGACAAAAACTCTCGATATACCGGTCAATTTTCGGTCATGAAGGCTGGGTCATGACCGAAAGCACTAGATTGCGGGTACAACGGCTGAAATTAGTTTTCTCAGAAGGGTTGCTGACGTCTCCCTTAGAGATAGGGTGAGAAGCTCAGTCATCCGTGAGGAACTCGGAGTAGAGCCACTGCTCCTTTGCATCGAAAGGAGCCAGTTGACGGGGTTGGGGCATCTGGTAAGGATGCCCCCAGGACACCTCCCTAGGGAGGTGTTCCAGGCAGGTCCAGCTGTGAGGAGACCTCGGGGTAGGCCCAGGACTAGGTGGAGAGATTATATTTTGACACTGGCCTGGGAACACCTCAGGATCCCCCAGTCAGAGCTGGCAAATGCAGCTCGGGAAAGGGAAGTTTGGGGTCCCCTGCTTGAGCTGGTGCCCCCGCGACCCGATACCGGATTAGCGGATGAAGATGAGATGAGAAGTAAAAAAATATACAATTAACATATTTAAGTCACAAAAAAATATTAATAAATGAACATGTTGACGCTGGATATGCAAGCATATGTGCCAAGTCGCCTACATCTGAAGGAAGTCGAGAGACGGGGATAAATGATGTGGCATCAAGGCATGATGGAGGAAAAAAACACAAATGGAACAAGGCTGTAATATATAGGCCTACAGCTCGGATGCATTTTTAAGGCAAGTCAGATTAACATGAACATAGCATAAGAACGAAAATAGACAACAATAATATTGACAGTGATTAAATATAAAGCTTGATGAGTGATTTCATATTTTTGTGATTCCGAGATCTTTCAAATAACCATAGTTTTGATGCTCAATGGCAAAATATTTTCAGGTTGGTCAGCCATAATGAAGACGGAATGATATGCTCTGTATGCTTGTGTTTGGGGGCTTAGGAAAATAGCCAAGCAGGAACTAAAGGTTGGTTGCCCTTATTTCCAATGACATGTCTATTATAGTTTAGGACAGCCAGAGGAGAAAAATAAAAACACAAGGGTAAAACGTTAAGTATGAAAGAAATATATATTTTTGGAATATGTAACATGTTAATAGGTAAAGAATAGATTTATTGCTTGTTTTTTTGGTTGCTATCTTATAGGGAGGACATAGTAGCGTGCATGAGCTGCTCAAGTGGACATAGACAACAGATTTAACGTTATAATTGTTTTTTGTCAAGTGGTCAGATATTATTTTAAGTATTTCACAGAGGGGAATCCGGTAGAGCGTGGGGTAGTGGGGGTTGGGGTACGGCATTTGACTAATTTTCAGACAGGAAAACCCTGTACATTAACAGCCATTTCTTGGAAATAATTTATGGTTAGCTAAGGAGTAAAGAGAAGGGTCTTTGACTCACGTATGTGCCTGAGGGCTGACATGGTGGTAAAGATCCAGGGCTTAAAACAGGAGAGTTGGCTGGGCTGCAGAGCTCAGGGAAAGGGTTGGGGATGGCCGGCAAAGAGGACGTCCGGAGCTGCAACTCCTCTTCCTGCAGTCTCCTGAGAACCACAATAGTTATTTAACACAGTGGGGAACAGACAGATTGAGACAGACAGAAAAACAGAGACAGAAAGACCGACAGAGAAAGAAGGAAAAACAGACAGAGAGATCGACAGAGAAACAGAAAGACTGTCAGCAGTGAAAAAGATGAAATTGAAGAGATAACTGCAGATATGAGAATATGGGGACAGGCTCCCTTGATAAACCGAGTTTGAATAATCCTTGGTTTTACAGAGAGAAAGGGACTGCTGTCAACCTAAGGCCTCAAGCCCATTTCTCTCTGATCACTGCACTGCATGCTGATTCTCTCTGCCACACCACAGGAAGATTGGCAGCGTCTAAGAATCGACTAATTACTTGCAATATTCATCAAACCATTATTTCAGTTTGAGGAAAGCAACATACTGTTAATTCACAGACTGCATGTATCACAAACAGCATCGTATTCCATTTAGAGTGCATTACTTTTAACATAGGGCCCATAGAGTTCCTGTCAAAATAATGAGATACTTGCGATTCAACCTGTCTGTCAGTCAGAAACTAGCATTTGAGCATAACTGCAGAAGCCAAGCAGGCAGACAGCTGTCATTTGTGTATTTGTTCACTTTCTCCAAACTGAGAAAGGTAGGGAAAGAGAGTTCAAAAGGAGAAGCTTTGGATTTGGTTTGATCTAGTTTGGTGTCAGGCATAAGCTGAGGGTTCTAGTGAGATCAGGACTAAATAAAAATGTTAACGTTATAATTCATATTGAACAGGCAGAGTACACCAATGATACATCTCATTAACAGCCAATTAACATCAAATTTCAACTAATGCCAGGCACAAAAAAAGGTTGTGCGACTGCAGGGTCCAACAAAAGAAAATTTGGTCTGCAAGATATAGAACCGGACTGTATTTTTACGGGGTTGATAAAACTGTATTGTATAGAAATGGTGTATATATATAAATCAAATAATCAGAATATTGATTAACACCACAATGGGTCTGATGTGAGACATGAGTGCTGATATAAGCAATTTATGTTTACATAAATATGAAATGCACATCATGACTTTTGAATTAATGGTTAGCAAAACATTACCATCAATATCTTTATTATATTTTCATTAAGATACTTGGTTATTTAATGTGACATAAAAGTTTGATAACAAAATAACTGAGTTAGAAATTTTATGGTTACATATGGTTGACTGGCCTCTTGTGTATCACTGCTAGCAAGCACATAGTCAGGCGTAGTAACATGACAGTTGCTGTCGACAGGCCAAGTCCGTACGGCTTCTCTATCTATATTAACTGAATACAGCTCCAGAAAAATTCTAAGAGACCTCCCCACCTTTTTCTTTTCTTTACAAAAAAGTTGAAAAGAAAGTTTTGCGTGAGGAACAGAAGCGTTCGATTTGCAGTGGTCTATTAATTTTAACCCTTCAGTTCCTCACTCAAACCCTGCCTTTTAGACTTCTTTTGGAAAAGAAAAAAGGTGCAGTATTTTTCCGGACCTGTACTACATGGTAGGCGGCAGCGTAGAAATTTCACAATGGCCTGCCCTTCGCACTGGCCGTGATACTCCGAAAACCAGGTAGGTATGCCCTACTGCTACCATGGTGTTTTTGCTCCTGCTTCTATAAAAATCTTGTGGTCAGCAGATGGTTCGTTTGTTGCACGCAACTACGAACAACCACAAGAACGGACTACATGCAGGTAAGTAAAGGTAGCTAATTATCTATAGATAGTTGACTTAGTGCATACCTGAACTAAACATCTGTTTTGGAAGGTGCGTTCATGAGCAACTGGTGGGAAAGTTACTACCCAAATACGAGTGGGAGAATACACCTGAACGCTTTTTGAGAGATCCGAGAAGTAACGTTAGGTTTAACATTACCAGATATGGCAGCATCTGTGGTGAAAAAATAAAAGTGAAAATTACTTGCTCCATGCACAAAGAAGTTACTTTGTTTATTTAGTTTATTTAAGTAGTACTCATTTCGCAGGTGATTGTGATGTTAAAGGATACTTTGCGGATTACTTTTGTGTAATTGAGGTAATGTTAGCTTTACTAGTTAATCTTGACAGTTATTTAACGTTAATACCGTTGCCTATTTGTTGTAGTCATGTAAATGCTATCCAAATCTCTAAAACACCTGAAATTAAACAAATTCCAGAATCTATAGAAATGTTCAGGTCATATGACGTAATTTAATGGATTAAAACATGATAATTGAACTTTTTATGTGGAAAAAACATCAGTAATAATAAGTTATTATTCAAAGAATTATATAAAAAAAGTGAATAATGTATTGTTTTATGTCATGCATGTTATTTTTCTAATCAGCAATTCAAGTTGTTTTCTTTGTAAGCTCCAAATCCTCCTATTTCACTCAATGACCTTTGTGGCAATGTGTCCTTTGAGTCCAAAACGTTTTTGTGACAGTGAAGGCCAAATGGCCTTGCTCCAAAAAATTACGAAATCTTAAGCGGTAGTAAGTAGTTTTTCCCTATTTGGCTACGAGACAACTCATTAATTCGGTGCAGGCAGACGTTCACTGGTGCAGCCACAGGGTTGTCAGCAGCCCCTTTGGCCATAATACCTGCAACATGCTGCAGGGACTTAAGATCATGTTGTTCACTACCTGGAAAAACGACATAGTTACTGTACCACAGCGAGGCAGGAGAAGATGAGCCCACAGACACATTTTAATGTGAGAACAAGTGAAAATGTAAGCGGGAAGAGTGACAAAGACAACAAGCAAACATTTTAATATGATACCATGAATTTAAATGGGGAAATTGAGCACTTGCCCATACAGGGCCCGATGTTAGGTCTTAGTGACCCTAGACCAGTGGGCCATCGTTAATGTTGAAAGTCACAAAATGATTCACTTATTTACTAAACAATGGTCAATGTAAACCAAAAATCGCCAAACAACTGAGGGCTGTATTCCAACTCACACCAGAAATAAAAAGTGAATAATTGATATCACATGCTGTTCCAACTTGCGTAAATTTCATCATGGCAACTCATAATCTGACTCACTAGTGTGTAAGGCCCTTATGTGTCTGTATGCACTCCCGACAACATCTGAGCATGCTCCTGATGAGATCCCTGGATGGTATCCTGGGGGATCTCCTCCCAGACCTGGATCGGGGCATCAGTGAGCCCCTGGACAGCCTGTGGCGCTACTTGGCAGCGTCAGATGCACCGTTACATAACGTCCCAGAAGTTCTAAATTGGATTCAGGTCTGGAAAACATGAGGGCCAGTCAATGGCATCAATGCCTTCATCATCCAGGAACTGCCTACACACTCTGGCCACTTGAGGCCGGGCATTGTCCTGCACCAGGAGGAACCCAGGGCCAACTGCACTAGCGTAAGGTCTGACAATGGGTCTGAGGATTTTATCCAGCAGTGAGGGTACTGTTGGCTAGCATGTGGAGGTTTGTGTGACACTCGAAGGATATGTCTCCCCAGACCATTACGGACCCACCGCCAAACTGGTCATGCTGGAGGATGTTGCAGGCTGCATAACGTTCACCACGGTGTCACCAGACTCTTTCATGTTGGTCAAATGTGCACAGGGTGAACCTACTCTCTGTGAAAAGGACCTAATGCTGCCCTCATGGAGTCGGTTTCTGACAGTGTGGTCAGGAACATGGACACCAGTAGTCCAGTGGAGGTCATTATTTAGGGCTCTGTCAGTGCTCCTCCTTTTCCTCCTCACACAAAGGAGCAGATATTAGTCCTGCTGCTGGGATGATGCCCTTCTACGGCCCTGTCTAGCTCTCCTCGTGTAACAGCCCGTCTCCTGGTATCTCCATGATCTTGAGACTGTACTGGAAGACACAGCAAACCTTCTTGCAACAACACTTATGGATGTACAATCCTGGAGGAGCTGGACTACCTGTGCAACCTGAATGGGCTGCAGATACCGCCTTATGCTACCAGTAGTGACAAGGATACTAGCAAAACGCAAAACTAGAGAAGAATCAGTCAGGAAGGATAAGAAGAGATTATCTGTTTGTGGCCAACACCTGCAAAACCATTCCCTTTTTGGGGATTTTCTTGGTGTTGTCGTCATTTTAAACACTGTCACAAAAAGAATCCCACATGGAAACAGGCAAAGATGTTGTTGCCAAAGGCGTTGCCAATGGCAGTAACTCCATGTACAGTGGAAAATGTGGTACAACATTAAGTATCCTTTGTCCCAGGTCAGAGCTGTTCTTGCAAACTTATTTTCATCCAGCCAACGTACATGTTTTATAGGTAGCTACATTTGTAGCAAATGCAAGCTATCATTACCTCTAGCGCTTTCAAGGCACGTTACTGGTTCACTATGCAAAAAGACCAACAAATATTCTGAACTAGTTTTGAGATGAGCACAAACTACCTACATGTACAATCAGGCTCTGCTGACTGGCAGTTCCTTTTGCAGAGTCAGATGGGGAGACCCACAGCTCATACAATTTATTTGTGTTGTATTTGTTCAGGATAAAAAAAACTGGCTACATGATTCTATTGTCTTTTCACTTTATGAAAAAGTCAGTTATTGTCACCTATAATGATAGATACTATATCAATGTCATTCACGAATGGCTAATTAGATGTTAAAATGGCCAGTGGCAAAAAGGATTTGTTGAGGATAGACAAAATCTTTGCTGCCTACAAACTTCAGTAGCTAGGCTACATAATAGGAAGTCTAAAATAAAACAGTTTACTGTTATATTGCGACTATTTCCGTATTAGGATTTTTTCAGGATAGACAAAAACTTCACTGGCTACACAATTCTCTTGTCTTTTCGCTTCATGAAAAAGTCTGTTATTGTCACCTATAACGATACTGTATCAATCTCAGTCATGAATGGCTCATAAGCTGTTAAAACGGCATATTACTGGCTAATATGCTTTTAAATCGGCCAGTGGCAAAAGCTGAACAGTTCATAGATGCTATTTTTAGCGGAGGTAATCTTAATAAGAAACGTTACTCAATTCAACACAATGCTTAATGGTGTCTAGCTAAATATTAAAATTGTGTGATGTTACTGCGTGACTCAATTATATAATGTCAAGAGGCTATACCGACACCCGGCAAATGTATTGCTCTGCGGGGTAGTGGTAAAGACACTGCCTCTCACATGGGAGAGCTGGGTTTGCCTCCAGGGAGCGCCACAATGGTCATCTCTTTATTGCAGGGAGGCTGATCTGGGCTTGCCTGGTTTCTTGTTATCAAACACCTTATCAAAGATATTTCATGCCATCACTAGTCAGCCTGTAACAGCAGCCAGTCAGTATTGGTTTACTAAAAGTGGTAAATAAAAATTTCCCCCACCGAGCCTATAGTTAATTCAGTAAGTCATTGCATTTTATTTTCTGTAATATGTTGCTTACAAAATAAATGGACTGTTACAGTGTTCATCAACATTATGCCAGACACACAAGTGCCCAGTAAGTGCTGTGCATGTGTAAATGTGCACGTGACAATGAAGCAGATTTACCTGACAGCAAGGATGTGCATGGGCTGGGAGCGTCGGAATCTTTGTTTAGGAGAGGTGGGGCTCAACTGCACCTCACTGGGGGAGGTGTGAGTGTTGGGGGCCTGTGGTGCGCAGCGGTGCTGGTCTCGATGCACGTGCACCTGGCCGTTGTGCTGTAGCAGGGGGACTGACTCGGAATGCGCACTGCTGCATGTGGAGTACAAGCTCTCAAACGAGGAGTTCATGTCATTCACCAGTGCCTCTAGGTCCACATCATCCTCTGTAGAGCGGAGTGGGGGAGAGAATGAATGAGTGTGTATGAAGAGAGAAAGAATGAGATGGAGAAAGTAACGAGTGTGCATGAGTTAGACAGACATGCGTGCACTTTTGTGGGAGTAAGAGATATGCGTACATTCCAAATAAACTTTTCTCAATACTGTATTCATGCAGTAAAATTTTAACAATGAAAACACGCTGGGGAAAGTTTGTAAATCTCCCAATAACCCTCCCAGCAACAGGTAACTACAGTCAAATGAAAAAGTAAGCACAAATTCTGGAGTATTTTCTTTCATACATATAGACATGTGGAAATGCAATTGTGATTTAACAGCATTGCCAGATAAAGGTAGTGTAATAAAAAAATAAATCTGAAATACTATACTTTGCAATTCATTTGTAAGTAATTAATCAAACATGAACAGAAATGCAATTTCATAGTGGGTAAAAAAATAAGTACACCCCAGGCTTCAATAGCTGTTGTTGCCCTCTTTGGCTGAAATAACAATGCAGCAGTTTCTTGTTTCCCTGTCGATGTTTGGCAGTTACATTTGCCCACTTCTTTACAGTACTGCTTCCACACTTGTTATGTTTGAGGGTTTTTTGGCATCCATAGCCAGCTTCAAGCCCCCCCCGCCTTTTTCAATAGGATTAAAAACTGGGCTTTTCCATAACCCAACATTTATTATTTTAGAGACATTTATGGATTTTTTTGCCTCAAGAAATCTCTGGCACAATACAGAATTCATGATCAACTAAATGATGGCAAATTGACCAGGCTTGAGGCAGCAAAGCAGAATCAAACCATAATTCCACCGCCTCCTTGTTTTTTGCCAACATGGCTTTTGGCATTGTGACCATACAGCTACACCTTTGACTCAGCTGTCCAGGGCACATCGTTCCAACTGTTTTGGTTTTCATCCGGGTGTTGTCTAGCAAAAGCCAGTCGTTTCTTGATGTTCTTTTCTGAGCAGAGGATTCTTCCTTCCTGACCTCCCATGTAGACCAAGTTTTATACATGCTGACATCAATTGGGGCAAAAGAGGCCTGTAGCTTCCTTGATGGGCCCTTGGAGGATCTTTCAGTCAGCTTGGTGACTGAATTTGGTGGGACGACTTGTAGTTTGGCCGTGGTCTGGAATTCTCTCAATTTCTAGGTGCCCCATCGAACCAAGGAATGATGTACTTTGAATTGCTTGGAAATGGCTTTGTGACCCCTCCCTGACTAATGCCAAGTTCTTTTGATCTTGGCATTATGTGTTACCACACACCCATAAGGTTAAAACCAAAGACTAAAGTGTCTAATCTTTTTGGGAAGGCTGGACCCCTCAATTTATTCTGTAATGACTGTTTTGGTGCACCTGGTTCAAATTTTTGCCATTTTATGTAATGGTATAGTTTGTGGTGTACTAAGAATTAGGAAATTGCATTTCTGCTTAGTTTAATTGCATAAATGTAACCAAAGTCGTTTTATGTTATTTGTTTAATTGGCTTAACTTCCTCAATAAAGGTTGTTGGAATTTTGCTCAAATATGTGTCCAATTATGTAAATAGACAACTTTCCAGGGGGTTTACGTATTTTATCACATAACTGTACATTTAAGCTATTATTTTTTGTTTATATTCCACAATTTTGCAATATGTTGATGTAAAAATGTAAATAATATGCTGGTAAGTACGCAGCCTCAATATAGTTATATTCATTACCAATCCACTGCATTAAAGGTAAACATTGCTCCTGTTTGCTCCCTTGGGTTTAAGGCTGGGTGTTTTGTGAAAGCACTTTGTAACAACTGCTGATGTAAAAAGGGCTTTATAAAATACATTTGATAGAATTTGATTACTGTAACTACAACCACAGATTTCTGTATCGCTAGTTACGCTGTTAGCTGCTACAAAGGTGAGCTATAACTGAGCAGTTACATCCCAACCTGAGAAGGACAGTTTCTAAATTGTATGCAGCATAGACAGTGGAGCTATACACCTAGTAACATAGTAATGTTGTCAACGGTGTCCATATCTCTTGGGAAAACTAGTGAACAAGCCTAGACCTGTATTCACAACACTCCCATATCCCATCCTTCAGCATAAGCACTACTAGGCTTAGGGAAATATATCACATTAGCCCATTGGTTAGGAGGCACAGAAGTTACTCTCAAAGAGCCAATGGATGATGGAAGTTTAGACCAATGGCATCCTAGTGCATTACTTTGATAGAGCCCTAGGGGCTGGAAAATATAGTGATTGCAATGAGCAAAATGCCATTTGAGATAATTGTGGGGCAACTGCAGATCATCTCTAAACAATTATAATAACTGTTGACATCTGAGAGACAAACAATCAGTAACAGAAAACATTGAAAAGCATTTTCTCAAGTTTCTGCTGCTGATACTTTTATTTCCCATTGCTATCCTGCACTAATTTATTTTACCACTAGATGCTGCTCAAATTATGATTATTAAAATGTTCTGCACTAGTATGTTATCCGTAACCTGGCTGACTGAAATTCTCAAGGCATTTTGCACCAAATCTTTTAATGAAACATCTTATGAGTTTTAAAATGTGAAGTGTGTAACCACAACATACACTAATTCAAACAAACAAGAACATTCAAAAGGCCCAACAACATTATGCTGTCTCAATGAGGTAGTGGTATTTTTTATCTTCCACAGTCCACTTTTAACTACTTACAAAGCTCTAGCAGACTGATAAACACATGAATAACCTCTGCCCTTTGAGGATCCTTTCCTGTAAACGTGTAAGGTAATCAGCTGTATCACAGGTGCCTAATCTGTCAGTATTAATAGAGGCAGGGAGGTAAGCCCCTTCTCTACTTATAGATCCTGGAAAGTTAAAGACACACGTAGGCTGCAATAGTGCACAGACTGGTGCACTATGGGGCCATTGGGCTGGCTGTCTGCCTGCTAGCCTTTCAGTGATTGTCCCATTGTACAACCTGTTGGACCGGTCTCTCTCCCCCCGTGTGTTCTAAACAGATCTTTTGTAAATTGAAGACCACTAGGCAGGCTCTAACATGTAAAAGCCCCTACACTACAACAGTGTCAGCATTAGTATCACAGACACAATACAGTACTTTGGATAGGCTACAGATGCTTACCCCTGCCAACTGTAGGCAGGTATCTGATGCCTATGTTTAGCATAATCCATTATATATTCCTAACAAATAGCACAGCTATATCTAAGACATCATTGCAGTTACTTTGCTAAACTGGACAGTGGATGATAATAGATGGTCTGCCACAGAGAATACTCATCTTCATACAGCATAAGGAGTCAGAGAAATCCATTAGTAATAAAAATGTAGCAAAATTGTATTTAGAAAATCTGCGTTTCAAGAGATCTTTTATCTGAACATTTTACCTTTTTCTGGTACATTGGTAAAATATCACGTAAATGCAGTATGACTCGCAAGCAGGATTTCTACATCGCCAAGGAATCAGAGCTAGAGCCGAGATAGACACTGGACCAGAAATCCAGAGACGTGGATAGCCTTGCTTACATTGCAGATGCAAGCAGAGTGTGGTGTGGAAATTGCATTTGATAGTTTAAAATCATTGTTAAGTGCAAGAAATTAGTTTGAATGTAGATCTTTTCTCCACTTTCAAAGTATTCATCAAGGACAAAACTCCACAGGGTTCTGTACTGACAGATTGGCAAGCTCTCAAATTCAATTTCCGTGACACACACAGGCTGTGCATGGAATAAAGTGTAAGCTTGATTTCTCCTCAGCATGGTGCTGGATTTCTCCACCTGAGTCTTGTTCTCAACTAGACTCAAGCCCTCTTCTCACTCTGAGGTATAAATCTTGCTAGCAACACGTGCGCAACATTTGGCTGAGGATATCCTAGGACACACAACTGCCAGGTCATGGACGGGCTAGCGCACACCAGGTTCCACTGCTATCAGCTGAAAACATGAGAAAGGGGCTCCAGTTGCTGCAACAGGATAGACTAGTGTTAGTGTAATGTGGTAGCAGTGGGGATTCAGGATTTTCAAAATGCCTTATATGGGGGCAGTCATTTTTCCAGAAGGGCCAACATCTGCAACAAGGGGTCAAGCAGCAGATTTTTGGGGAGGGATAGGTCTTTTAAGCTATGATTTAGGTTCAGTGATCTAATATGACCAGAAATCTTCTACCATTTGATTTTGATTAATTTTAAATCACATAACTGAAAGTAGGAAAAAAACATTTTGTTATAATATAGTCCTGATTATTTGTCTAGTACAAAATACACAGTAGATATAAGAAGTCTACACACCCCTTAAATGCCAGTTTTCTTTTGTGAGGTAAAGAATCTGACAAAGAAAAATCATGAGAGGTTTTTCCACGTTTAATGTGACCTATAAAATGAACAACTGAATAAAAAACTAACTGAAATCTTGGAGGGGGAAAAATAAAAAACTCACAGTAACCTGGTTGCATAAGTGTGCACACCCTTAAACTAACACTTTGTTGAAACAACCGTATGATTTTATTACATCACTCAAGTCTTTTTTGGTAGGAGTCTATTTAGCATGGCATATCTTTACGTGGCAATATTCTTCATTGTAAAAGCGCTCCAAATCTGTCAGATTGCGAGGACATCTCCTGTGCACATCCCTCTTCAGATCACCCCACAGATGTTCACGTGGATTCAGGTCTGGGCTCTGGCTGGGTCATTCTAAAATGTTAATCGTCTTCTGGTGAAGCCATGTTTTTATGGATTTGGATGTGTGCTTTGGGGTTGTTGTCGTGCTGAAAGTTGAACTTCCTCTTTATCTTTATAACGGATGCCTGAAGGTTTTGTGCCAAAATGGCCTGGTATTTGGAACTGTTCATAATTCCCTCCACCCGGACTAAGGCCCCGGTTCCACCAGAAGAAAAACAGCCCCAAAGCATGATGCTGCCACCGCCATGCTTCACTGTGTTTATGGTGTTCTTTGGGTAATGTGCAGTGTTGTTTTGCGCCAAACATACCTTTTGGAATTATGGCCAAAGAGTTCAACCTTGGTTTCATCAGACCATAACACATTTTCCCATGTGCTTTTGGGAGACTTTATGTTTGTCTTTGAAAACATCAGCCGGGCTTGGATGTTTTACTTTGTCAGAAATGTAGCAGACAACCAGTATTTGTCAGAAATTCCTGCAGCTCCTTCAATGTTGTTGTATGCCTCTTGGAAGCCTCCCTGACCCGTTTTCTTCTGCCTTTTCATACATTTTGGAAGGACATCCAGTTCTTGGTAATGTCTCTGTTGTGCCATATTTTCTCCACTTGATGATGACTGTCTTCACTGTGTTCCATGGTGTTCTAATGCTAGACATTCTTATGTACCCTTCTCCTGACTGATATCTTTCAACAATGAGATCTCTATGATGCTTAGGAAGCTCTCTGCGGACGATGGCTTTTACTCTGTGATGCAACTAAGAAAATGTCAGGAAAATCCACTGAACTTTGTTTGTGTTTAATCAGAGTCACTTTAAATGATGGCAGTTGTGCTATGACTTCAATTTAACATGAGTTTGAATGTGATTGGTTAATTCTGAAAACAGCCACATCCCCAGTTATAAGAGGTTATTGTTATACACTTATGCAACCAAGTTATTGTAAGGTTTTTATTTTTCCCCCTCAAAGATTTCAGTTTATTTTTCAATTGAATTGTACACATTATAGATCACATTAAGAAAAGGACAATTAAAATATGCTCATTCCATAGGTGTGGTGATTGGAACAAAAGGCTGAATGGCCATCATGAAGAGTTTCATCCTGGAATAAGGGGTAGGGGAATGATTGTCAGAAAAACACTTCTAGCTCTATTCAAATGAAAGTAAAAGGTCTGTTAAAATTTCTACTCAATTTTTTTTTAATATTAGTTTTCCAATAAAAACATAATAAAAATCCAAGAGTCAGGCTGAAATGGATTACATTTGTAGAGAGCCATTGCAAGCATGCCAATAATTCTCAGGAAGTCTGTTCCAGACAGTGCTACACATTTTACACATTTCCATAGCCATTATTAGCCAGAATGACCCAAGTTGTTCAAGCTCTCTCCATTTTCTCCATCTAACTACTACGGCAACATCACCCACGGCCTACTGAAAAATCTAGTACAGTATTTATTTTAATTTTTTCTGCTGACAATATAGTGATGTGCAGTGTTCCTAGAGTTTTGATTTTGGTAAAATGCTACTTAACATTGTGCCACATTTTGCACTGCAAAGAGATTCAATGCAATTGCTGTTTTTTATAGTTGCCAAGTGTGTTTTTGTAACATGGAAGTGTTATTCATATTAATGAGGACAAATTACACACCCAGCATTGGCTGAAATGTCAGTGAAGGCAGAACATTTTGTTTTTATTCTGGTCAAGTTTGCTGGCCCTTAAACACTTCTAGTCTTTGTAATATAAAAGGTTCTGAGAAAGAAGACTAACATCTCACCAGAATGCCAGCATTGATATTATTATCTGTAACTTCCTAGAGGAAAAGACCTGAGTAGCAATAAGAACAATGTCAATTTCTACCACACTTCCCACTGACAAAAATAAAATGTACAGCTTACGGATTTAGGAAAAAGGCACGATTAGGCATAGTATTACAATTGGGGTAACATTTAGATGGAGCCTAGGCATTACCAGTTAGGCGTTAGGGCTTAGTTAACTTTAAGCATTAAAGTTATGTTACTGAGGTTTACGGAAAGGTTAGCTTTAGGTTAAGTCTTAGATCCCCATAGAAATAGAATACCAAGGGTGTTTGTATGTAAGAAAACACAAGTCAATGTTAAATATACAGTTCACTGCATTCACTTATCTCAAAATAGGTTCCACATAAAAAATAACATGCTTGATTAGATACAGTGGGCAGAAACAGCACTCCTCCCAATCACTTGCATCTTTAAAAATGTAGATCCAGTAACTAATAAGTTCATGGTCTTTGTTTGTTGCTAAAACGGTGAACAATCCTTTTTCCATGCATAAATTACATTATAATGGTGATCAGATTTTTATGATCTCTAAAGCAACCATCATGATACAAGGCTTTTTCCAGTTACAGTACCCTGACTTGGTAGCAGAGAGAAGCAGGGACATAAGGTAGGGGAAAAGTGACTGCATGCGTAATTAGAAAAATACTACTCAACCCAGGGACTGTCTCGGTACCATCAGGCAATAAATGCCCACCCCCTCACAGTGTTTTAAAGTATATTGTGAGTTGAATTTACACCATTCCCTTTTAATTATGAAATGGCTGATTTGGATTCTGACTCTAGTGTTCATTGGCAATGCCAAAGAAATTAAACATAGGCCAGAGAAAAATCAATAACATGACACAGAATTTCACAGCTATCAAATACTTCCTGGAATATGCACACATAAAATATGAACCAGCTTGCATGACTCTGAAACAGTGTCACATTTAAATAATCATCCTTGCTCAATGTCTTAGGAGGAATAAAATTCAATGCAATAGCATCATCATCATCATCATCATCATCATCATCATCATCATCATCATCATCATCATCATCATCATCATCATCATCATCATCATCATCATCATCATCATCATCATCATCATCATCATCATCATCATCAACTGCTATATCTCTGATTTGAGGTCCTGTAACTTTTGTAGTCAGCTGAACTGCACACAGTGTACAACAATTTGAGGAACGGGAAACTATTAATAGCCGCGACGCAACAGAAATACCGTGTTACTCATCATTTACCAATACTCATTATTTACCATTGCTCTGGTATACCATTGATGTGCTATAACTGAAAAGTTTGCACTTTGTTTTCTTATTTGGGGATGGACGGGAGGTATGACATAATTAGCAAAGTTATTTGAAATTAGAAATTACATTATATATTTTGCATTGACACCAGAGGGGCACTCAAAGTGCCAATCAGATTTCAGATGGGGAAAGTGCCCCTGTAGCCCACCCCCAAGGTCTGCGAGTATCTGGGTGGGGAATCTTTTCCATGCTAGGCCCTGTGATACCAACTGAGTAATGTTTGAAGGGCACAGATTACAGTACTGGAAAATTGTGGTTGACCAGGTATAGCCCTTTATGGCAACAATTTAAACATCCCCTCATGGACATATACAGCTGGATAATGGGTCATGTCATTTGACAGCTAGTTTAGTATACTTGAGAGGCTTGCTGAGTGGAATTACAAAATAATCTTTGGGATGAGAATGAACTTGTTGTTTACAGCATAACGCACCACAATCCAATATGAAGAAACTGCGTAATACCCTTTGGTCAGAATGGACACACATCACAGTGGAAGGTTTCTAAAACCCTGGAAAAAAACATGCTCCGCTGACCGTACGGCAAAGTGGTCAGAGACGTGGTAATCGATGGGTTTACCCAAAAACTGTCTTTGGAGTGAATATCTATGCAGAAATCGGTAGAAGCCATCGAACATTCAAAACCAACTACTAACAAAAGGTAGGGATCACTCAAAAACTAAAATATATTTAGGCTAGGTGAATAGTGTTTTGATAACTAGAAAAATCCAATCAGATCAAAAAATGAGGGCTGTGGCTAAAAAAGCCATATCAAATGATCAACAATGTGCTTTTGGCCCAATATAGTGTAGAGTAAGAATTGTGAAAGGCACTCTCATACAGAAAACACTACTCAAACAGCAAACACTCAAATAGCAAACACTACTGCAGCACATACTCCCTGAAGGGCGGAAAGCCCTTGGCTGTTTGTCTTTGACACTGTTTAGAAAATAGAAAAGTTTAACTAGCAGGACTTGGCAAGAGATTTGGAGGCATAAACACCTTTATTTATGCCCGTCGAACAAGCAGCAGTCACAGCAGGCCTGGTCCAACAATGTTATTGCCATAAATGAGACACTCTTAAAATATCAAACAAATATCATGGGAACAGAATGCAACCGTTCATCTATGAAGCAAGATGGCAACAAGGCAAGTATAGACAGGGACAGGATGGGACAAGAGGAAAAGCAATGGCTAGGATGGGATCACAGGTGTAAATAAAGCACACACACTATCATTGAAAAGTTTGGGGTAATTTAGAAATGTCCTTGTTTTCCATGAACACATACATGAAATGAGTTTGAAAACAAAATATAGCAAAACTAATTGGAGGTATAGTCATTGACAAGGTTAGAATAATGATTTTTAATGAATTATTAATTGTGTCCTTCAAACTTTGCTTTTGTCAAAGAATTCTCCATCTTCATCGATTACAGCCTTACAGACATTCAATTTGTTGAGTTAACCTGAAGAAATTTCACCCCATGTATAATATTTTCCGTTTCTTGGCAATTTCTCGCATTGAATAGCCTTCAATTCTCAGAACAAGAATGGATGAGGAGTTTCAGAAGAAAATTCTTCAATTTTGAGCCTGGACTTGAACCCACCAGGCATGGCAGCTGCTCCGCTGTGGACCGCAAGTCCCTCCAGAGGGTGGTAAAATCTGCAGAGCGTGTCATCGGCTGTCATCTTCCCTCCTTGCAAGGCATCTACTATAGATGATGTCGGATTAAAGCACGGAACATCATCAAAGACCACAGTCCCCTCAGGCTATGTCTGCTCTCACTGCTGCCTTCTGGTAGACGCTACCAGAGCATTGGGGCACGCACCTCCAGACTCAAACAGATTTTTTTCTCCTCAGGCCATTAGGCTCCTCAACCAACAACACTGATTCATGATCATACAGAACACACATGAACATTCCAGATGCTCTGATGTCTTTTCAGGTACTTTCAATGTACACATTTCATGTACCATTCATAAGCATATTACACTCGTATATATCTATACTAATCAGAATAGCATTTTCCAAATCCTACTCCTTCTAAATTGTGGCTAGTTTACTTGTTATGTACATAATATATTATTGCCATACTTGCCATGCCTATAATATTCAATACTACTATCAATTGGCTGGTAGTTTACAATACACTTTAAATTGCTGCTAGTTTTATGTATATTATACTAGCGATAAATTTTTTTGCTATATATTTTTCATTATTTCTTACTACGTAGATGTTGGGTGCCATGACCAAAGAATTTCATTGTGCAGGATGATGCTGTGTTATTCGGCACATTTGACAAATAAACTTGATGCTCCAGACACTCAACTAGTCTAAAGGCCAGTTTTATTTCTTTAATCAGCACAAGACTTTTCAGCTGTGGTAACAAAGGGTTTTCTAATGATCAGTCAGACTTTTAAAATGATATATTTGGATTAGCAAAAACGATGTGCCATTGGAACACAGGACTGAGGGTCGCTGACAAATGGGCATCTGTATGCCTCTGTAGATATTCCATAAAACAATCTGTCGTTTCCAGCTACATTATATATTTACAACATTAACAATGTCTACACTGAATTTCTGATCAATTTAATGTTATTTAAATTTACAAAAAAAATTGCTTTTCTTTTGAAAACAAGGAGATGTCTAAGTAACCCCAAACTTTTGAAAGGCTGTGTACATAACACAAGTAAATAAGAAACCCATATAGAGCTGTAGGACTTCTGTTTGTCATGACGGCCAAAGTGGTCACCTTTGTCAGTATCTCCCACATTGGATTTTGTACCTAAAATGTCCTAATTCTCTCTAGGTCCGGCAAACCAACGTAGTTGTAAAGATAAAGTGATGGGAGAAAACTCTCCACAGAGTTACAGAGTCTGGGAAAATGGCAGAAATGTCAGTTAAAGGCTTACCTCAAGATCTGCAGGTGCTCTACACTCTGATGATGGCAGGTGTTGAAAGAATGATCAAGGCTGCTCTTGCTCCCATCTGAGCTTCTGTGGATCGTCTGGGCAACCTCTCTGAATCACAGTCCAAACAAAATCGCTTATCTGGAACAGCACCTCACAGCCTACAGAGACACCATCATGGTAGTGGTGGAAAGGTGTACATCGCTCAACTCAAGGCGAAGTCACATGTACTCGACGAGGCACTGGATAAGATGGAAAAAGTCGTTTTCATGAGGCACTTTCTCTCTGTCCATCTGGAACATGAAAGGCTTGAACCAGACAATCAAGGGAGGCCAAATCGTATTCCATCTGAAATCAGTCTCCTCTTAAAAAGATTCTTAAAAGAAAGCAACCCATTGACTGATTTCCAGTCACTTTTTCAGCAAAGGAAAGACAGTTTTCCTTTTCAACACGTTTTTCGCTGTCTGGTCATGGTACTGATCCACTCAACATTTGTTACACTTGTAAATATTTATGGAACAGACAGCAATAATTCCTGGTCCTGTCTCTGTTATCCCCTAACTCTTAGATTTTTATAGATCTACCCACGATGCCACTACCCTTGTTTAAAGGAATGTCTTGAACACACACATTAAGAAAAGTCTTACAACAGCTTTGTAATCTGACAATTGCCCTTATACCTTCTCTAAGAGAAGACGAAGGGTTTATTAAATGGATCTAATTCTAGTTAAGAAGGTTGAATTTTATCACTGATCCTCTTTTCGCTTGTCGAACATCTTGTCTAAAAGACCACTCGGCATGCAGAAATAAGTGGTTATAATAGCAAAAAGAATGTAATAAAATCTCTCAATATGGATGTCATTAAGGGTTATGAAATTAACCCTGAAACAGTATTTTAGTACAGCATTTCAGTTGTACTAAACTTTAGTCTTGAGTCATGCCAGCAATTGCTCAATTCTTATGACTTTTAGTAGTAGTAAGATACTAGTAGGCCTATTTCAGGCTAATAAGCAAATAAAATGGCCAGCAGCAAAAGCAATACAGTTCATTGATGCTATTTATGGTGGAAGTAAACTTCATAAGAAATGTTAGTCAGTTCAACACAATGCTTAGTGGTGTCTAGCTAATACTTTTTCCCTCACTGTAATGTTGAGACACAATTTTATTACAAGTTAGTGTGTCCCAATCCATCCCAATACTGGCATACAGTGTCTGAAATGTAACTTTTTGGCTCACCAGCCAAGGGGACTGGTAGATGAAAAAAATCAAGCATACATTTTACAGGCCAAAATTATGATTTCCTTTTGGTGCCATTTACTTGAGATAAATTATTTTGTTGAATACAAACATTTTATTTCAGATTACAAATGAGTTGTTCCGGCTTTCATCTATAGCATACTGGCCACACACAGAACAACTCTTCACCACAGCCTCAGCATCATACTGTAGCCAACAGGCTCTTGAAACTCCTTTATCTCCAAACCTCCAATTCTCACAAAATTTTAACAATTTAAACATGTTTTGTATGTATTGGAATAATGTTATCCCTTTACATCAGTTTCTCTTCCTTGACAGCTTAAGATTATTTGACAATACTTATTTAACATTCCCTACTAGCCTAATTTCTCCCCCTAAATCATTCTTAAAAAAACTGTTCATGAATCACCTCGCAGATTTATAACACAGTCCCTCTCCAAACCAAATGAGCCAAAGCAAATGAACGACAAAAATATTATTTCCTTTACATTTGAAAGGTTCTCTACATTAACATAAGCTCTTACCATTTCTCAATGTGCTCCACCCAAAAATATTCTTTACTTTATATAATGTATTATTTAAATAGTAATTTGTTGAATTTATATTTTACCACAAAGTTTTTCCTTTGAATATACAGCTCTGGAAAAAATTAAGAGACCACTCCTTATTTTTCTTAAATTAGCATCTACATGTATGGCAGCCATTCCATTCCAATGTTTGTTAAATTCCAACACAAGCACATCAAATTTAACTTGAGGTACTGATTAGGTGATTACCTGAACCAAATCAAATTTAACAACGAAAATATGAAAAACACTGCTGTGGGCATCACCATAGTCTTGCAATAGGCAAAATAGTTGAAAAGAAAAGCATTGAGTGAGGAAAATAATGGTTCAATTCTGACTGGCAAAGGGATACAGAGAGCATCAGGTTTCTTCATGGACGGCAGTTCATAAGAACAAGGTCAAGCAACAGACATAAGGGACAACAAAGCTACCGACTGGCAGAGGGTGAAAACGACTGTCCACAGACCGAGATGACCGACAACTCATTCGAATGTCACTCAACAACCGTAGGATGACATCAAGTGGCCTACAAAAAGAATCGCAAACAGCTCCTAGGGTGAAGTGCACAGCGAGGACGGTTCGAAGCAGGCTCCTAGGGGCAGGGCTGAAGTCATGCAAAGCTAGAAAAAAGCCCTTCATCAAAGAGAAGCAAAGAACAGCCAGGCTGGAGTTTGGTGGAGGATCAAGAAGTTTGGTGGAGGATCTGTGATGATCTGGGGATGCTTCAGCAAGGCAGGAATCTGGCAGATTTGACTTTGTGAAGGATGCTTGAATCAAGCAAAGTACAAGGTTATAACATCCAATTCCTTCTCCTCTGACAATGTTCCCCAACTCTGAGAATTGGTTCTTCCAGCAGAACAATGATCCATGCCACACTGCCAGGTCAATCAAGGTGTGGATGGAGGACCACCAGATCAAGACCCTGTCATGGCCAGCCCAATCTCCGGACTTGAACCCCTATGTTAACCTCTGGAATTTGATCAAAAGGAAGATGGATGGTCACAACCCATCAAAAAAGCCAAGCTGCTTGAATTATTGTGCCAGGAGTGACATAAAGTCACCCAACAGCAATGTGACAGACTGGTGGAGAGCATGCCAAGACACATGAAAGCTGTGATAAGAAATCTGGTTTATTCCACCAAATATTGATTTCTGAACTCTTCTTAAGTTAAAACATTAGTACTATTTTTTGGGGAAAATAAATATGAATTTCTTTTCTTTGCATTATTTGAGGTCTGATATCAATGCATATTACGTTGGTTATTTTGACCAATTATTATTTTCAACAAATAAATACTGTATGTTTTTATTTGCAATATGGGAGTAATGTTGTCAGCAGTTTTTAGAATAAAACAAACCAGAGTAAAACCAGAGAAACTAAATATTTTTTTCTAGAGCTGTATAAACAATTCACACAATTCATCGCAGGGTTTTATTATGAAGGCAAAATACGAAAATTTGAAGTCTTGTTGTTGCCAAATGTATATAGCGTTTCACTGCATACTTTTAACTTAAGGCAAAATTCGAAAACGGGAGGTCTTATTGCTGCCGCCGAATCGAACCTTACCTGCATGACACTAATCCACTGTAACTATGAAGTTGTGAAAGTTAGTTTCTAACCTTTTGTTGTGGCTCAGACTATGGCTACCTTTACATTAAAGTGACAGTTGCTTACAGTTTAACACAAGCGTGCCCATACACAGACACAGCCAGTTACGTTTCTCTGACTTCACTAGCCAGTTTGATACTGTCAACGTGCAGGACACTCTGATGCTCATGTGATCGTAAACTGTGCGCGATCCATTGAATCATTGCATGCTATGGTTTAAATTTATTTTCTGCCCGCAGGCTGTCTGGACATTTTATTTCGTTGGAGTTAGCTGTTGTCGTGGTTCCGCATTGCTAGCATTAGCATACTCATTGAACTCTGCGCTGTGTTTTGTCTAAAGATGTTCGATCAAATTGATTGTGTTAGTGTTTTTTCTTTCCTATTCCTAACAATTTAGCAAAGCAGACCTTGCACTCTACTTGTGTATTTGCTGTCATCCCCGTCTTCCCGTTCTACCAATGCGTCCAGAGTCTACACAACCATCGAGTTTCACTAAATGTTTCCATGACGTGGTACTGGTGTGTGTTATAGGCATATTTCTATAAGTACAAGTACATGAGCCCAGTATCGGCCCGATACTGGTATCGGTACATCCCTAATTTAATGTGACCGATGACAAAATTTGCAAAATGAAATTTGTAGCATATAGGTATATATTGTCTGCTCAAATTCAGCCAAATTCTGCGAAGTTGATTGGACGGCACTTCACTTTACAGATGGTCAATGTCCCAAAACATACCGCGTAAGCAACCCAGCAGTTTTAAGGTAAACAAGTGGAATGTTCTGCAATGGCCGAGCCAATTACCTGATCTCAACCTGATCAAGCATGCATTTCACTTGCGGAAGACAAAACTTAAGGCAGAAAGACCCACGAAAATCTACTGAAGACAGCTGCAGTAAAGTCCAGGCAAAGTATCACAAAAGGAGGAAACCCAGCGTTTCGTGATGTCCATGCATTGCAGACTTCAAGCAGCCATTGCCTGCAAATAATTAGAAAGTATTAAAACTGTGCTATTTGTACAACTACATTTGAGCCCCTCAAACAAGGGGACTGTGTATGAAAATGGTTGCAATTCGATAAACGTTTATAAGATTGTTGTTTAACCCCTTGAATTAAAGCTGAAAGTCTGCACTTCAATTGCATCTGGGTTGTTTAATTACATATCCACAAATCCATTGTGGAGGTGTACCAAGCAAAAATTATAAAAATTGTGTCAGTGTCCAAATATTTCTAGACCTAACTGTAAAACTGCCCTGGCATCCCAGTTGGAGAATGGGAGCCATAGCCATCATTACATGCTGTTTCTATTTAAAAGGTTCTTCTAGCCTTAATGCCAGAAAGATCTACAACTTCTGTTTTTCACAAGCCAGAAAACTGCTTTGAAGTAATTGTTGCAAAAGACTGGAGCCTGTAAGTTGCCCAACAGAACACTGAGAACAAAACTTAATTTTGGTGTCTATTTTTGCCTTTTTTGAACATTAACAGTCTACAAATATTTTGGGCAACAGGCCTACTGTAGTTGGACAAGGATATCTAAATATAGCCTAATGGAAGTAAGAGGCAGTCTATATATCATTTAGAATTTTTGCATTGGACAATCAGAAAAAGTTCACAATATATTTGCGGTAACACTAAAGGGATATTGTTTGAAAATACTTTTTTTTAGAAAAAACTCATCTTTAAACACTTTCAATTGGTCAAGCAGCCTCCGTCCTGAGTGTCACAGAGACATGATGGTCATCTTAGGTGTGTGCCGGTCTCATCATACTCATCTCCAAGATTCATATTTTTATTCATGCATATAATAGCTGTTACCTGAAAGTTTAATATAACTTCTCACCAAATTAAATGCTAGCTAATTAAAGTGGGTTTGTAAGCAGTGTCATCAAGATCGATATAAACTTTGCATAGTATTGCAGTTTCCTATGAAAATGTGCTTATTTTAAAACATCTTAGTGATGGAACATGCTTATCGTGTCAAAGTTGGCAAAATCTATATTTAGTTGAAGTCCAACTATTACAACAACTAAGGAACTAGCTGAAAGAAGACAAAACCAAACATTTTTACATAATGGTTAATCATTGTTTAACATGTACTGATAATAAAAGCACAAATGTCAATGATCAGTCGCTTTAAGTACAAGTTTAGTGTTTTAACCCTAATTTAAAATGCATTTCTATCCAAATAACAGGCTCGAGAATTAATTTAGCATTGGGGCAGTTTGAAGTCATTGGCAATGGACTACAAAAAACAACAACTAATGTGAAACACAAAGAGGAATTTGCCATTGTTTAAAAAATATATATACTTAAAAGTTAAGGAAAATTGTCTGTCAAATGGCTTTTTGAAGAGGGTGGGAGGCATGACATGGAGACCTTGAGATGTGACAGAGTCCAGAAGGAATTAAGGCAAGCCAGGGAAACATGGGGCCGATAAGTGATGTGAAAGAAATGTGAATGGAATCAGTGAAGCCATTCTTTCAGAGTTTACACAGAGTCACTATAGACAATACAGAGCAACCCTGGGTACCAGTGCATAACCTCTGAAGACAAGACTTACAAAGAGATGGGCAGACAGAGAAAGACAGAAACAAAAACAAGAAAAAAGCTAAGAAAAATGACAGGACTGAGTACATTAAGTTAGAAAACTTTAGATGGTGAGACTTCATGATTTCAGTGGTGCCGGCTGTCTGATTAAACATCTTTCTCACAACCCCCCAAAAAACATGTCTATTGTAATTCCATTGTAATCAAAGTAACAAGGCCTCTTGAGCAGGTAGGGGTATTGCCTGGTGAAATGCAGCTGATAGAAAACTAGGGAGAAATGCATAGCAGAGTACAGTTATAGCTAATACATACAATTGGGGAATAGGGAGGCACCAGTAGAGAAAGATGAGAATGAGAGACAGAGAGAGGCTGAGAGGAGAAAAGGCTAAGCAAAAATCAAAGCCCAATCAGGATTAGTAGAAGCCTGGTCTTGGGAAACATGTAATCAGTTTAATCAGTGCATTTCATTTACATCACCATACATAATCTCAAAAGTGCCACCCTAAACAGCACTAAAACCTTCTCTTTCATCTGAGGAATGCATGCTTGCTTGGATATTGGCTGTTCCAGATTTCATAAAAACCAGCATGCCAGGGCTGCAAGCCAGGGTCTATGACTCTCAACAAAGCATAACTGGAATCACTTCAGGAACTGGACATACTAGTTAACTTCTCAACCAGAAATGGTTTATTGAAGCACATTAGTACAAAAGATTGGATTTATTTTATCTCGCAATGGTTACCGTCTGGGGATGGTAAGGCCTGAAAAATCCATACTGCCAAATCCCCACAGCTCAGGCCCACAGCTCAGGCCCACAGCTCAGGCCCACAGCTCAGGCCCACAGCCCAGGCCCACAGCCCAGGCCCACAGCCCAGGCCCACAGCCCAGGCCCACAGCCCAGGCCCACAGCCCAGGCCCACAGCTCAACCACATGCCTAAGACCCATAGCCCACACCTGAAGCTCACGCTCCAGGCCAACCGCTCAGTCTTTAACAGTTGTAGGCTACATGAAGGAAAAACGTATGGCTGCCGTGGCCAAGGAGAATGATATGGATGTGGTGGGGGCGGGGGCGGGGTTTGGATTGGGCCTGCCATGTCTGGTTCAAAACAACACTGCTAATTAGGGGCCCCTCAGCCTATAGCTCCATCAAGATCCAGTCCCAAATGGCTCCCCATTTCTCTTTATAGTGCAAGGGTAAAGAATGGTAATGAGAGCATGCTGCTCACAAACATCCTAGCCAGAATAGCAGCAGCAGTGTCCCAAATGGTAAACTCATTACAGTTTGCTGCTTTCAACAAAGGCCCATAGACCAACCCATTCCCTATATGGTGTACTACTTTGGACCAGGGCAGGGCCCATAGGCAGCCATTTGGGGCTCAGGCTGCACTGTTTATCTGACCTCCTCTCCCACTTTCTTTTCCACCTGCTTGGCCTAGCCTCTCTCAGAGGAACGTGGGAGAGGGGAGAAACCTTTTCTTTTCAAGAAAGGGAAGAATCCCATTAGGTTTCTTTAAGAACTGGGCCTAGGAACCCCAAGCCATTACTCAATGTATAACAAAGCCTGTATGATAAACATCTCATAATAACCCCACACCAACCACACAGACCCAGGTTATGCCAGGAGAAATTAAGAGGGGAAAACATTTCTAAAAGGAAGAAATTTGGGATATTTAATTTTTGACATTTTGTGTAACATACATGTTGTTTTCAACCCTAGCAGTATCTGTACTACTACTGGACTTGAGTTGTAAATGGCAGAAAAATGGCTTATGGCGACGGTAGGACAACAGCAGTGCCGACACAGGCAAAGCTGTCATACACCAGTCTATGAACTAGTTTAATATAGTACCTTTGAATATGATGATAAATCATATCCCTCCTTTAAAAAATATAGCAAAACTTGGACTCATAAACCTGTAAGAAGCTGCTTCAATCCGTTTCATTCCTGAAATATTGAATTATGCAGGGGGCAGTTTCAACAAAAGCTTGTTGTTCTTTCTGCCTAAGCACTAATGAGGTTTATAACCAACACACAAAGTAGCCCTCAGCTCTATTAAAATACAATAAGCACATAAGTGTGAGTTTTGGGGAAAATTTGTTCCAAACAATAGAGGATTAACCTACAACAATGCCATAACACCAACAATATGTTTCCTATAGAGTTTCTGACATAATGTCATAAACATTGTACCACGGATTAGAGACAATCCATTATCAAAGGATTTGTGTTACTACTAACTACTACCACTACCACTACCACTACAAAACCACCATGGTAGAGTAGGCCCGGATTAAAATTTTCCCCAGAGTTGATTTTTAGCTGTTAAAGTCTTGAATGGAAGAAGTCACCAAGGAAGCAGATGGCATGAGCAAAAGGAGGATGCATTTGATCAAGGGGAAGAAAAGCAGGCATTGACAATGGTCAGGTTGCAACACTCCACATTTCATTATTCATTGTAAAAAGTTTCTTATACATTTTCATTTGCTGAGTCAATTAGAACAAGCCTATTTTAACATGATTATAAACACTGAATTAACAACATCACATATTAAAGATAAATCCCACTTGAGGTGAGCAAGAAAATAAAATAAGTTGGTCCAATATCTAGCAACCTCACTCAGCAAGAGATCTTAGCCCTTTGGTATTGTAGTAAGTGGCTTGGCAAGGTAATAAAACAGGGTCTCTAGCTTGAAAGTTAAACAACCTGTGCATTGAGGCAGTAGGATTAAACCACCGGTGGGATTTGTAACATGGGTCATACAGCGAGGATGATGACAGTATAATGATTTTATAATGACAGTCACAAGGACCAGGATTTGTGTCAGGTATCCCCCAGTACTCTATAATGGTTTCAGGTATTGGCCAGAACCATTGAAAGCATGTCCCAGTTGATATTGATCAAAACAATATTTAGATGTATAGATCTAAAATGTTTCATAATCAACCAATAAAAAAATCTGGGCAATAGCCCATAGCCTAGACTATGAATCCCATTAATAATCAGTGGTTTAAATTGAAGGGAGCCTTCCACAATCACCAAACAAATGAGTTCAAGTTAAGATATGGTTCTCATATTAAACAAAGCTGCATTTTCAATAAGGTTGTGTGTACTTTACATCCACTGTAGACCAGTATATTTAATGTACAACATAAATTGCATGAACAACAAAAAGGTGTCTGTCAAATATTATTCTCTGAATTGGATCTTAAAACTATGGAGGAAAAATAACCTAGACACACCTTGGTAAAGACAGCAACAAAGTAGGCTACCATTTCTACTTTATTCAAAAGAATATAAATTGTCCGTATAATTTTCCATATGATATGATATTATAAAAACATTCACTGTGAAATGGATTCTCTTTTTCCCCATTCATAAATTGAGCCAGAATCTAGATTACACGGCTCCCCCATGAAAGCAAAAAAAAAAAAAATACAATGTAAGTTATGCTCCATTTATTTCCATGACAGCACCAAGCTTTCTCATCCACTACCAGACAGTTCAAAAACCTTCCAGCTTTACCTCCCATGCTGGGGCAATATTGTGTGTAAATCTCATGCTCCGATAATCATGGATGAATTTTGTATAGCACAATTAAATTGAAAGCGTAATTATTATGGCACCCCGTGTCTTTATAAATCACCCTTTAAACTGCTGAAACGCTTGCAGCGGAAGAGCCCACAAATATATATCCCAATCTGAACTTAATGAGCAAGGGAGGAAAAAAGACATCTACAACAACCCACCAGCCACACTTCAAAAAGCACACACAATGATTTATTTAACTGGAACACTTAAAAAACAGCAACATTGGTCTGGAAATTAAAATCATATGACAATCAATACAAATGTGTCTTCATAAAAAAATAACAATGGTACTGTTTCTTCATTATGCTGTCTCAAATATTTTGCATCCTAATTTTGGATATTTTAAGTCAGACATCAACACTTAAAATACAAACAGGAATATTACATAGATTCACAAAGTAAAACAGCACAGTGGGAAAATCAGAAAGTTCTAAATGTGTATAGGCACAATGCCAATCTTTTGAAATGATTTTCTCTGATGGTTACCACACTGTAACTTTGTAGATGGTGTGAATCTGTGCAGATCGTGTGATTGACTATGTGAGTGTAAAGTCTTGCATTTGGGTCATCTAAATTCCCCTACTCCAGGGAAAATGTAAGTGTAACAAAATATATAAAAATCTACATGTCATATAATTCTAGAACACCAACCTTGATGGTTGGGAGAGTTCCGATTGGTTGACTGCTGGAAACTTGGCCCAATCAGATCTGCTGGACGATGATTGGAGGCTCGGTCAACATTGTCCTGCTGAGAAAAAGCAGACAGAGGAGTAATGCAAAAACATCTACATCACAGCAAAACACTAAGCTTTTGCCACTGGCTGTTTTAACAGCTTTCCAGGATCTACTAACTTCCTATGAATGGTCATAAAAATTAAGCAATTGGTAAGAAAACTGAAGATGAACATTTCCCTGACAAAGCTATTTCATTTCATGACACCAAAACATTTGTTTTCATTCATGAATGATACAGATACAACTATCAATAAGTGATGATAACTAACTTTATCATCAAGTGAAAAGACAAGAGATTTGCGGAATCCACCAGAAATATTCACAATACTGTATAAGCTTAACAGTTTTAGTTGAGTCTTACTATAACGTAGCTGCTGAATGTTATAGCCACCTGTTTTTGCCTATCCTGACCCAAAAAGCATGCCCGGATGCGTACTTCAAAAATCTACCCGAAACAGTCGCAATATAACCGTAAACAGATTTATTTTAGGCTTACTATAATGGTGATAGTGAAGGTAATAGGCTTACTATAATGGTGATAGTGAAGGTAATAGCCAGCAACGTTTATGTTTATCCCAAACAAATCCAGATGCATACTCTGTTTTGACTATGAGAAGATTTGATCGTGGGACCTATAGCTTGTACAGTGGGGAGAACAAGTATTTGATACACTGCTGATTTTGCAGGTTTTCCTACTTACAAAGCATGTAGAGGTTTGTAATTTTTATCATAGGTACACTTCAATTATGAGAGACAGAATCTAAAACAAAAATCCAGAAAATCATATTGTATGATTTTTATATAATTAATTTGCATTTTATTGCATGACATAAGTATTTGATCACCTACCAACCAGTAAGAATTCCGGCTCTCACAGACCTGTTAGTTTTTCTTTAAGAAACCCTCCTGTTCTCCACTCATTACCTGTATTAATTTCAACTGTTTGAACTTGTAACTTGTATAAAAGACACCTGTCCACACACACAGTGGCCAAGACCAGAGAGCTGTGTAAACATATCAGGGATAAAATTGTAGACCTGCACAGGGCTGGGATGGGCTACAGGACAATTGGCAAGCAGCTTGGTGAGAAGGCAACAACTGTTGGCGCAATTATTAGAAAATGGAAGAAGTTAAAGATGACAGTCCATCTCCCTCAGTCTGGGGCTCCATGTTAGATCTCACCTCAGGGGTCATCAATGATCATGAGGAAGGTGAGGGATTAGCCCAGAACTACACGGCAGGACCTGGTCAATGACCTGAAGAGAGCTGGGACCACAGTCTCAAAGAAAACCATTAGTAACATACTACGCCGTCATGGATTAAAATCCTGCAGCGCACGCAAGATCGCCCTGCTCAAGCCAGTGCTCATCGGAAGTTTGCCAATGACCATCTGGATGATCCAGAGGAGGAATGGGAGAAGGTCATGTGGTCTGATGAGACAAACATTTAGCTTTTTGGTCTAAACTCCACTGTCCGTGTTTGGGGGAAGGATGAGTACATCCTAAGAACACCATCCCAACCGTGAAGCATGGAGGTGGAAACATCATTCTTTAGGGATGCTTTTCTGCAGAGGGGACAGGACAACAGCACTGTATTTAGGGGAGGATGGCTGGGGCCATGATCTTGGCCAACAACCTCCTTCCTTCAGTAAGAGCATTCAAGATGGGTTGTGGCTGGGTCTTTCAGTATGACAATGACCCAAAAGCCAGGGCAACTAAGGAGTGGCTCCATAATAAGCATCTTAAGGTCCTGGAGTGGCCTACCTAGTCTCCAGAACCCAATAGAAAATCTTTGGAGGGAGCTGAAAGTCTGTATTGCCCAGCGATAGCCCCAAAACCTGAAGGATCTGGAAAAGGTCTGTATAGAGTGTGCCAAAATCCCTGCTGCAGTGTGTGCAAACCTGGTCAAGAACTACAGGACACGTAAGATCTCTGTAATTGCGAACAACGGTTTCTGTGACATTTACTCTTCTTGGCTGGCTTTGCTTACGCATTCTGTCAAAAATTAAGAGACCACTGGAAAATTCAGTTTCTCTGGTTTTACTGTTCATAGGTATGTTTTTGTGAAAAATTACATTTTTGTTTTATTCTATAAACTACTGACAACATTACTCCCAAATGAATTACCCCAACATTACTCGCAAAGAGTATTTATTTTTAGCAAATAACAACTGGTGAAAATAACCAAAAATGCATTGTTTTCAGACATGAGATAATGCAAAGAAAACAAATTCATAATCATTTTTCAACAACAAAATACTAATGTTTTAACTTAGGAAGAGTTTAGAAATCAGTATTTGGTGGAATATGATTGTGTTTAATTGTGATTAAAAACCCTGAATATTTATCACAGCCTTAATGCGTCTTGGCATGCTCTCTACCAGTCTGTCACATTGCTGTTGGGTGACTTTATGCCACTCCTGGCACAAAAATTCAAGTAGCTCAGCTTTGTTTGATGGCTTGTGAACATCCATCTTCCTCTTGATCAAATTCCAGAGGTTTTCATTGGAGTTCAGTTCTGGAGATGGCCATGACAGACTCTTGATCTGGTGGTCCTCCACCCACACCTAGATTGACCTGGCAGTGTGGAATGGAGCATTATCCTGCCTGAAAAAACTATTCTCAGAGTTGGGGAATATTGTCAGACCGAAATGTTCCAGGATAACCTTGCAATTGGCTTGATTCATGTGTCCTTCACAAAGACAAAATTGCCCGATTCCAACCTTGTCGAGGCATCCCCAGATCATCACCAATCCTCCACCAAATTTCCGAGTGGGTGCGGGACATTGTGGCTTGTAGGCCTCTACAGGTCTCCGTCTAGCCATTAGACAACCAGGTGTTGGACAAAGCTAAAAATTTGATTTGTCAGAGAAGATGACCTTACCCCATTCCTCTATGGTCTTTTTCCAACTTCAGCCTGGCTCTTCTTTGCTTCTCATTGATGAAGGGCTTTTGTCTAGCTTTGCATGACCTCCGCCCTGCCCCTAGCTGCCTGTTTCAAACAGTCCTCGTCATGCACTTCACCCCAGCTGCTGTTTGCCATTCTATTTGTAGGTCACTTGATGTCATCCTACGGTTGTTGAGTGACATTCAAATGACTTGACGGTCATCTCGGTCAGTGGATAGTCAATTTTGCCCTCTGCCAGTCTGTAGCTTTGTTTTCCCCAATGTCTGTTGCTTGACCTTGTTCTTATGAACTGCAGTCTTAACCAAGGAAGAAATCTGACGCTTACTGTATCCCTCTGTCAGTAAAGCCAGAATTGAACTCAATTATTTTCCTCAATCAAAGCTTCTTTTCAACTATTTTGTCATGCTGAATAGTGACATTTGATGTACTACTTGCACTGTTTTTGCCATCCAGTTAGTCCTGAGGATAGTGATGACCACAGCAGTGTTTTTGAAACTCTCCCTTGTTAAATTCGATTTGGTTCACGTAATTACCTAATCAGTAACCCATTAAGTAAAATTAGGTGTGTTGGATTTTAACAGACACTGGAATGGAATGGCTGCCATATATGTAGAGATGCTGATTTAAGAAAAAATAGGATTATTTTTTTCCAGAGCTGTAGAGTGGAGAAAGGAAAAACCTGAACATGTTAATCTTATAAAAGGGAGTCATGAAAAAGTGTCCGGACTATCGAACAGAAGTTTTGTTGGAAGAACAGCAGTTACCAAAAACACTCAAGACTGGGAATAGCTGGAGAAACATGGTGGCATGGTGAAACTGCTTTTTAATATTTTGCCCCATACTCTGGAATTCCATTCAGAGTGACTTTTCGTTAAATGTTTCAGTGCCTAAAAGACATTTTTCATTTCACATGAAAATATATTATTTATGTTTTTCTTAATGTATGTTGGATTTCATTTTGATTGTTTTAATACAGGGCTCAGCTGTCAAAGAGACCTTGCAATTTTATTTATCACCAGAGGTCTTATGAAGGAAGCGTTTTGGTGGCAGCTTTCATTAGTGTTTTGAAAACAATGAAAATTTTAAATAGACAATTATACAGACTTTACATACACTGTCCACTACCAACTACTAACAAGAGTTTCAAAATATGAAATCTATTAGAAATAAATCTAATGTTTCATTTATTTTTATAAATAAATATTGGTAATATTGATAGTAATTCTTAGTAATATTATTGTCTAAGGAAAATTACTAAGAAAACAGAAATTATGAGAAACATATCTAAGATTTTATAGGGCCCCCGTCAGAGTAGCTGATTAAACCTTATTGTGTATTTTGACAGAAAACAATGCAGTACTTCATATTGCAGGGGAAAGAAGAATGTCCTGAATTGAAAGCACAAAAAAGTAGCTCATCAGCAGTTTAATTTCTTTTAAGTAGCACTCAATCCCAGAAAGATTGGAAACCCATGGAATAAGACATTTATGTATGTATGTATTCATCTCTGTTGTAAGTGTATAGGGTATTAACCAGTCAGCACAAAAGAAAATGAAAACCCTAAAACAATTAATTGTTCTCCTTAAATTCTATTTGAGTGAGCAGAGGTTTTTCAATTTAGGAGCACATAATCCTCCTTGTTGATCCCTAATTTTCAATCATGTGCAGTCAATCACAGTTTTTCAATCCACTGTGCATTTGAAAAGTAATTAATTCGATTTTTGTGTGTTATAGACATCAACATAAAAAAAAGAAGAAAAAAAAGTGCTTTCAAATCTACATACAATATACCATAAAAAAAAAGCAAAAACACTTCCTGAATATGAAGAACATCAAATACATACATAATTATTCAGACCATTTGTAGACCTAATTAAATTAACAGATCGAGAAATATAGACAGGTGTGTGCCTAAGGTTTTACAGTTCACAGTGCATGGCAGGGCAAAACCCAAGCTATGAAGTCTGAGGAACTCTTAGCAGACCTCCTAAACAGAACTGCATCCGTACTGGATCTGAGGAGGATAGTGAAAAAAATTGAGAAGTTTTCCAGGACTACAGAGGGCACTCAATCATTTTGGACCAAGACTCATATATTTGGCCATATGGCCAAACTGCCGAAAAAGGCAACCATCTACATCAATCAGGCCAAGTCTATAATTAAGCTATTCCTTAGTAAAAGGCATGTGATATGCCACCTGAAGGAATATGAGCATGAAGAAAAATATCTGATCGTTATGAGAGTAAAATCAAACTGTTAGGCCTGACCCTCAACAACTGGCTAATACCATCCCTAGAAAGAAGCAGGGTGGTGGGAGCATCATGCTATCGAGATGCTTCTGAACAGCAGGGACCCGAAGACTGGTCAGGATTGAGAGCAAAATATAGATGTCTTTAAATTTAACATGATCTACTGCACACGGAACCTCTGACTGGGGGTGAAGATTTATCGATCAGCACGATAAGGAAGTGAAGCACACAGCTAAGATAAAGCTGGAGAGACTTTAGAAAGTCTGTGAATGTTCTTAAGTGGCCAACCAAAACCTTCAAGCTCCAATGCATTAAAAACTCAGTTCACCAACACCCAATCCAATCTGAGCTTGATGTGCAAGGAAGAATGGGAAAATGTTCCAACATCCAGATGTGCAAAGCAACTAGGGTCATATCCATGAAGACTCAAAGCTGGAATTTACTTCCTACCTGGATGGCCCTGTCCAGAGTTACCTGGACCGCCTCTGGACCACCTGTCTCAGTCCCTAGTTTTACACTGCTATATTATTGTGGGGGGAATAGGGTTAGCATGTAACATATACTCAGGTTTACTTTTGAATCCAAGGAATGTTCTCAAAATTTCCTAGGGACCTGTTTAATCTTAGCCCATGTACCACAAATCAGGATTACCTGGCACAAATGACTCATAGCTGACCGACAGAATCCTCCTGGTTGTGTTGCAGATCAAGTTGGTGCCTGATGATTCCTGCTGCCACTGCCCACACTCCACCTGAGTATCCTGTCCTTGTCCACCTGGTTGTGCAGCTAACTTGAATTCTGTTTAAAAACTATGGACATAGTCCCACATGCATTCCTTGACCTGCTTTTCATAAGAACAAGTAAAAACATTGACTTGGCCCAAAAGGTCATGTACTCTTACTGATCATCCAGCACAGTCAGAAGAGGACTGGACATCTATAAGAGCCTGGTTCCTCATGTTTCTTTATGAGTACAATTTTTCTTGCCACTGTGCATCAACTCCATATCTGTAAAAGCACTTTGTGACAACAGCTGATATAAAGAGGGCTTCATAAAATAAATGGGACTGATTGATTGTTGTTAAAGGATCTTCTGCAAAGTACTAAATTAATACTTTAAAAAATAATTTTAATTTGGTAATTATGGGGCACTGTTTAAAAATGTATGGCAAAAAATAAACTCTATGTGGAGCAAGGGAAGTGGTCTGAATGATTTATGAAGGCACTGCATATGACATTTCTTGGAAAAGAATGTGTTCAGTGGAAGTTTTAAAAGGAAATAGTAACAATGTGTTACAACAATCTACAAAGAGAACCACAACACCCAGGGCTTCCCCACCACTTCAGTATGTTGTCTGTGTTCTGCTTTATATCTAAACAGTTACTGGCAGATAACTTCATATGATTACAGGTCTTTACACAGGAACACATAGTCTCAAAGAACAGTGACTTCTTGGACGCTTAGTACAATGAAAGAAAAAAATCCCACAACAAAACTAGTGTAAGAGTTCCAGCACAAATTGTAGTACTCACAGCATGCCCCGGGAACAGAATGTAATTCAGTTGGCTAAGATGGTCGCAAACCACACATGCACACACACCCGCCCTTACACACAAAACCGCCCTTGTACACACACACAGACACAGACAAACAAATATATGAAAAAAATTTAAGTGGATAGTAAATCTACACAACTTGCCTTTATATCTTCATGCCTTAAAATGTTCTTTCCTGAATATGTACACAACCTGCTCCAAAAAGGACATTATGGGAAATATTCTAAACAAAATATGTAATATTTCCTGGTTGTATCTGTATCTGCATTAGGTAAAGTATTAAAGAACAGCAATATACAAAACTTTAGGACGGAGACTGGACTCATCAGAAACACTAAACATGTCTTGAAAAGCCATTCTGCTGTCTATTTGGCATAAACATTAGTAATATTCTCATTTAAATAGAATCACAGTGTTCCGTTTTTAGCTTGTTTTAAAAAAGAAAAATCCTCCCACCCTAATTCGTGATATCCACTTCCTATGTATGGCCTTACCTCAACGTCTGCAACTCCACATCATGTAAGGATGGTTATAGATCGAGACACATCGTCGAAGCACCTCAGCCGATCCAGTTCTTATCACATTGCTCGCTCAACCCATAAGCCATTAGCTGGTACAATGTGCACTAGGCTAATGCATTCTCAAACTACATATCCGAAATAGACACCACAGCACAAGACAAAGTGTCGTTAAAGCACGATGTGACAAGTCACTTCCATTTGACTATTGTCATTGAAAATCAACCACTCTTTTCTAAAACAAATGCACTTCGACTCCAGACTTTGTGAATCCAATAGACTTTAATGAAAATCATCAAATAATGACAGACATTAAAGCCAGGTCCTTTTGCAGATACACTCCTAACGTTCTGAGTCTGGACCATGGCATTTATCCCACACTATACACCTATTCTTTTTCTGATACTACATTACATTGAAAACACCTTTAAATCCAACATATTATAGAAATATATTGGGCAGTAATATATATTGACTGCTCAAGATTAGTGAGCATTTTTAATAGTGACAAAATATGATTTGAGAAAACTGCACCCGGTCAAGGCACCTGGCCTCATTACAACAAAACATACACGAAGGCTAATATAAGAACATAAAGCCGAAGACCTTATACAGTGGATATAAAAATCTGTACACCCCTGTTAAATTCCATGTGTTTGTGATGTAATAAAAATTTACAAAGAAATCATGTCAGAACTTTTTCCACCTTTAAATGTGACATATAACGTGAACAATTCCATTGAAAAACAAACTGAAATCTTTGAGCGGGAAAAAAATAAAATAAACTCACAATAACCTAGTTGCATAAGTGTGCAAGTGTACCCTAAAACTAACACTTTGTTAAAGCACCTTTTGATTTTATTACAGCACTCAGTAATTTTGGGTAGGAGTCTATTAGCAAGGCACATCTTGACGTGGCAATATTTGCCCACACTTCTTGGCAAATGCGCTCCAAAAGTCAGCTTTTGATGACATCTCCTGTGCACAGATGTTCAATTGGATTCAAGACTGGGCTCTGGCTGGGCCATTCCAAGCGTTAATCGTCTTCTGGTGAAGCCATGCTTTTGTGGACTTGGATGTGTGCTTTGGGTCGTTGTTGTGCTGAAAGGTGAACTTCATCTTCCTCTTCAGCTTTCTATATGGACACCTGAAGGTTTTGTGCCAAAATTGCCCAGTATTATGAACTGTTCCCTCCACCCTGACTAATTCACCCAGTTCCAGCAAAGAAAAACAGCCCCAAAGTATGATGCTGCCACCACCATGCTTCACTGTGGGTATGGTGTTCTTTGGGTGAAGTGCAGTGTTGTTTTTGCACCAAATATACCTTTTGGAATTATGCACAAAAAAGTTCAACCTTGGTTTCATCAGACCATAACAAATTTTCCCACATGCTTTTGGCAGACGATGTTTGTTTTTGCAGACATCAGCCAGGCTTGGGTGTATTTTTTATAAGAAAAGGCTTCAGTCTTGCCACCCTACCCAATAGCCCATTCATATGAAGAATATGGGAGATTGTTGTCACATGTATCACACAGCCAGTACTTGCCAGAAATTCCTGCAGCTCCTTTAATGTTGCTGTAGGCCTCTTGGAAGCCACCCTGACCGGTTTTGCTCTAGTCTTTTCATCAATTTTGGAGGGATGTCCAGTTCTTGGAAATGTCTCTGTTGTGCCATATTTTCTCCACTTGAGGATGACTGCCTTTGCTGTGTTCCATGGTATATCGAATGCTTTGAAAACTATTTTGTACCCTTCTCCTGACAGATATCTTTCAACAATGAGATCCTCTGATGCTTTGGATGCTCTGTGAACCATGTCTTCTGCTCTGAGATGCAACTAAGAAAATGTCAGAAATATCCTACTAGAACAGCTGAACTTTACTTAAGATTAATCAGAGTTTGAATGTGATTGGATAATTCTGAACACAGCCAAATCCTCAGTTATAAGAGGGTGTGCACACTTATGCAACCAGGTTATAATAAGGTTTATATTTTTAATTGTTCCCCCTCGAAGATTTGAGTTGGTTTTTCAATTGAATTTATAGGTGACATTATATTTATACACATTATAGGTCACATTAAAAGTGAAAAAAGTTCTGACATGATTAATCTTTGGCTCACTCTTTTACATCACAAATGCCTTGCATTTTAACATGGGTGTGTATACTCTATATCTACTGTATTAGTTAATAGCAGAAACTCTGATCCAGATGTAACACATTTATCTTAAGATACAGTACTTCAATAAGACAACCGCACAGCACAGTAAGTACATTTGACTCTATGAAGTAGCAATAAGCAAAGTCACTGCTGGACGGAAAAGAGGGACACTTTTTTTGTTAAAACACGAAAGTGCACAACTTTGAAAACAACGTTGTATTTTTTACGGCCCTGTGGTGAGTCTACAGTATTTGACAGTCTATAATATATGAACAAACACTCATATTCCAGTAAAATAGGAAGTCTAACCATTAGTTTCCCTAATTTAAAATAATACCCAATTCTGGTATCCCCAAGAATCCCACATGTATGTACATCAATGATGTACATACAAAATCAATGATTTGACCTTTAATTTGGCCCCATCAGAAAACAACATATTGGCTTGTTTGACTCAAACGTTCATTAACAATGTAAAGATACAATGCCAAAACACAGTTACAATGTATACATTGATGTCAAGGATGGTTTGGCCCTTGCAGGTGACTGCATTCTTATTGATCTTACATAAGTATTCTATGCCATAAGGTCATGTCTATTAGTTCACTTTTCAATATGACCTTAGTAAACTTACTGAGAAACAGAATCAGTGGCCCTCTGGGGTCTCGACGTCCTGACTCCAAGCTAATCCCAGTGTAAAGTGTCTGGACATGGTCCACACCACCAGACTAGACAGGGCTAAAGGTCCAGCTACCAGAGTGTGATCACTCCCACACAGCCCAGCCCAGACCCACAACCACCCCCTAAACAGCTGCAGCCAGCGACATGCTTGGACAGGGCCAGCAATGTGCTCCAGCTCCAATCAGCCCAGGGTTCAGCTCCAGTGAGCACTTGCCTCTAACTCCCCGCACCAGTCACACAACCACCTTTAACGCAGCTGCTTTATAAGGCTGTTTGGGTAGAGCACTATGCCCTCCTCTGGTAAGGACTGACACAATGTTTTCTCCTTCCTCTTTAGAAAACGCACACACACTTAACACAGGAATGGTTGTTCTAGACAATGCAAACAAAGAGAATATTAAGACTATAAATCAACTGTTGTGGCAACTTAAATAACATATATACAATGTCAATTAACCGGCAAATCAGTCAGGAAGAATCTGCTTCATTAGAGAGGGTGACATGACATGACATTTGTACCCACTTACACTATTTAAAAAAATTCACCTCCGACACAAATCTTGCAACAAGTTTACTAGCGCTCATAAAGACCAAAAATCTGACAGTCTTTGAACCTATTTGGCAACTGACAGAAGCAAACTTTCAGATTTGAGAAAACAGAACTATTTTGCATGTTGTCCACGTGTCTTTTACAAACATTGAGTTCGATCTTTATAGAGAGAAATGTGTTTGTTTTAATTGATTGAGAGGGCTAATGTCAGTCTTTATGTAAATCTTATGTATTAGGTATTTCATTGTTGTTTTATTCTTGGATTAATGTTCCCAGGGCACACTCGTAAATGAGACATAAATCTCAATGTGTCTCACTGTTAAGTAAAAGTTTAATAAAATAAATAAAAAAATACATTGTACACAGTTTTACAGTGCCCTATCAGCTAAATGCTATTGTTTCCCTGGGTCTTTTTTATGCCAGGTCTTTTGCAAAGGAATATCCTTAAACCCCACAAGAGCATGCAAATGAAAAATCATATTAACAAACATATTTAATTGAGTTAGATCGGGACTATCTTCACAATGCTGTCTGTTTGGATGTTTTTTCAAGTTAATATTAAAAAGCATTTAGTGTGTGTGTGTAGCAAGGATGGCAATGATTACATAAATTAATGTAGATGATAATAAGATAATAATATAAATGTTGTCGCTATCATAAAGTGAAAATACTACTGGTGGTCACTCATGTCAAATATCACAGCATAATGTCACGATCAGGAGGTGTTAGGACACAAGCACAGAGGTCTCAAACAGTGAAGAGGGCACAGTGAACACACTGACGACAGTAACGACAAACTCTGGGGCAGGAGGAATTTAAATAGGGACACAACGAAGGAGCAAACAAGGCACAGGTGGAAACAATCAAGATAAGGACAAGCTACATACAAGAACAAAAGGGAAAATCCAAACACGACAGGCTACATTAACAAACCAAAGCAAACATAAACCAAATGGAACAGAACCTCACAGAACCCACCCCAATGCGCGGACACCCGGGAGCACCAAAAACAACACCAAAGGGGAGGACGGACAGGGCACCAAGGCGGTGGCTCCGCCTCAGGACAGGGACCAGGAACATGAACAGGCAAAGGCTCCACCTCAGTGCAAGGACAGGGAGCTAGCGGATGGACAGGTGCCGGCGGAGGACCGGGAGCCGGCGGAGGACCGGGAGCCGGCGGAGGACCGGGAGCCGGCGGAGGACCGGGAGCCGGCGGAGGACCGGGAGCCGGCGGAGGACCGGGAATATCTCCGGAAGATGCAGCCTTTTCAATTAAGTATATGCATGCAACAATCGATCTATATTGTTCTACATTAAAGATACCGGTACAGTCATTATTTAACTCAATCAATAATCATTCTCACCTTTCTCTGTCTCTCCCTGTTTGAGGAGATCGTTGCTGTCCTTTGGTGTGGAGTAAATCTTTTTGACTTACTTGTATACTGTATACATACTTTTGTAAAAAACATTGTATAAAAACATTTAGAATATACTTTGACTGTAGGCAGGGCCTTTTCTTTGACAATTCTGGTTGAGCATGGGGGACTGTGTAGGCCCTACTCCACTGCCACCACGGATCACCAGGCAGTCAGTCAAGACCAAGTGAGTGCACTGGCACACTTTTCCATGGCACTTAATATTCAGCTTTGTAGGGGTTTGGTGGAATAATACAGTAGGTACTTAAATTTAAGGGGACTGCGAGGATGGTGTACCGGTGGGTAATGTACAACCAATTGTGGTGAGCCGGTCTGGACCAAAATGACATAGATTTTTGGTCCCAGTCCAATTACTGACACAAAAACAACTTTGTTGTACATGTTTATACTATCCCCAATTCATTATGATGAAACATTTGATGATTCTAGTATGCGAATCTCATATGCTAATTCAAGCAACAGAAACCAAACTAATATTGTTTCACAAGTTTAGGCTATCCCTACTTCAAATTAGGAAACGTGTATCAATTTTCTATTGGCTAATAAGCATTAATAAACTACTAGGAGGTATCTTTTGAACCGTTTGTGCGACAGAAATGAAACCAAATCTTTCATACCTTTAAGCTATCCCCCCTTTAAATGTCACATATGCTAATTAGCGTATATAGCATTAATTAACTATTAGGCCGTTTTTTTTAACCATTCAATCTACAGACACAAAACCTGCCATTGGAAATACTAATGAACTTTGACTGACATGTATGCTAATTTATGCTAATTACACTCACCAACAGTATCTCTTCAACCTTAAAAAATACCTATTGAAAGGTTTGGAGTCTGTATCACTATTTTGAACCATAAATACCTTTTAAAACAGTGATTACATTAGATTCAACTTTATTGTCATTGAACAGTATAAGTACAGTACAAAAAATGCAGTTTGGATCTAAACTGAAGTGCAAATAGAGGAGGGCATAAAAAGTATTAATTACAGTCCCCTCCAAAAGTAATGGAATGGTAAGGTAAATTCCTTTGTTGTTGTTGTTCACTGAAGACATTTGGGTTTAAGGTCACAAGATGAGTATGAGACAAGAGTTCAGAATTTCAGCTTTAATTTTCTGGTATTCACATCTAGATGTGTTAAACAACTCAGGACATACCACCCTTTGTTTGAACCCACCCATTTTTCAAGTGAGCAAAAGAATTGGAACATGTGACTGACATATAATTCTTGTTGCCCAGGTGTTGCCTTTTAGGTTGATTGTTCAAACATTAAATAGCTCTGCATGACTAGTCTAAGTTTCAATCCTTGGTTTAAACCTATAAAGACTGCATTAATTGTTATAGAGGATAAACCAACATGAAGACCAGAGAACTGTCTATGGGAGAAAAGCAAGCCATTGTCAAGCTGAGAAAAGAAGGAAAATCGACCAGAGCCATTGGACAAACATTGGGCATAGCAAGCACAACAATTTGGAATGTCCTGAAATAGAAACTACTGGTGTACAGAGCAACAGACGTCGAACAGGTCTGCCAAGGAAAACAACAGTAGTTGATGACAGAAATATGGTGAAAACCCCCTAAAAACATCAGAAAGTGACATCACCAACGACCTCCAAAGTTCAGGGATGAAGGTATCACAATCCACTATTCGAACAAGACTCAGAGGGCAGAAATATAGAGGCCACACCACAAGATGCAAACCACTCATCAGCAGCAAGAATCAGAAGGCCAGATTGAAATGTGCAAAGAATTACAGAGGTGACACACAAAAGTTCTGGAACCCAATCTTATGGACTGATGAGACCAAGATGAATCTCTACCAAAGTGATGGAAAGGCCAACATGTGTTGAAAGGAACAGCTCATGATCTGAAGCATATAAGCTCATCTGTGAAGCATGGTGGAGGTAATGTCATGGCTTGGGCGTGCATGGCTTCTTCTGGAACAGGCTTATTAATATTTATTGATGATGTAACTGATGATGGTTGCAGCAGAATTAATTCAGAGGTGTACAGAAACATTTGTCTGCCAATTTACAGAGAAATGCATTGAAACTAATCGGAAGGAAGTTCATCATGCAGCAGGACAATGACCCAAAGTACACTGCCAACAAAACAAAGGACTTAATCAGGGGAAATAAGTGGAAGGTTTCCGACTGGCCAAGTCAATCACCCAACCTTAACCCAATAGAACATGCATTTCACCTCCTTAAGAGGAGACTGAAGGGAGAAACACCCTGAAACAAGCAAGAACTGAAAGAAGCTGCAGTAAAAGCCTGGAATAGCATTACAAATGAAGAATGCAACAGTTTGGTGGGTCGCAGGCTTGAGGCAGCAATTGCAAGCAAGGGTTATGCCACCAAATATTAAATGTTATTTACTTTAAGATTATTTGTTCCATTACTTTTGCTCACCTAAATATGGAATGTATGGATGTGCAATTAATGCAAATGCAATTCTGAATGTGCATTAGAAATGTTTTATTTTTAAATGTTTTAATATTTTTAAATGTGCAGGAAATGTACAAGTATAATGAATGTAGAAATGGGATAAATAGTTTGGCGGGTACAGGTGGCATTCTCAATGGCATTCTGAATTTGCAACTGAGGCAAACAGAAGGGGTAGAGTAGCTTGCAAGCATACCACATTTTCTTCAGGAAATGTACTGCTAATTTCATGTTGCCTTTTTATATTGTTTGTTCGCCAACATCTTACTTTTGCTTAATTACATACATCCCCTTACTTCACCGTTACTCTGCATATGCCCTATTTATTCCTTCTGTTTCTTTTTTTGCTCTGACTTCTCTACACCATTTTGTTCCTTTTTCCTTTTTTGAACTACTTCCAAATGGTGTGTAGTATATTTCTATTCCTGTTGTTTTATATTTTTTCATCCATAGATTTTTACAATTCAAATTCAAATACTCTACAGCTAGATCGCCACAAATTCCTAGTCTAGAGACAAATTCAATCGTCACACAAAAGCAAACCTGTAGGATAGTAAACTCTACACAAGTCACATTTTAATTTATAAAGCAGATTTGTTTAATTGCCATGTGTTTATTTAGATACTATTTCCCCTAAGGTTTGGTTAGTAGAGAGAGTGGTTTTAAAAACACTGAACTACTTACTTCTTTTACAAGTCAGGGCACATTTGTCATGTACCCACTGGATACCTAAAATGCATCCCAATTCAACAAGCACAGCTAAACTCCAAAACCTTGCTGCCAATCTGTGCCTAAAAAATAAACTTTACTTCCAAGAAAGAAAAAGAAAAGAAAAAATCTTGACTTCCAGGAACAGGAAAGAAGTGCTTTTGCCAGAGTAATCCCCTCTTGATTCACAGAAAACATCTATAAAACTCAAGGCGAAGAATTTACTGCTCTGTAAAGGCCAATGTTTCTCAGGGAATAAGAGTAGCTTTATAATGGCTACAGCATCTTGAAGACAGAGACACCATTTTCCAATTGGTTAAAATGTGTGCACTTCATTGGGATTTGGGAGGCAGTCAACACAGCAACTAACCAGAAGATAAACCCTTTACCTGTACACATCTCTGCAAAAGAGAGGTATATAATAAGGAGGGTAAAATGTACTTCACCTTTCCAAATTTACATTTCACATTTCATACATTTTCTTTGTAGTCACATGCTTGTCGGCTATATCTCCTTGTTTAAGACATTAGCCATGCGGAATCAGTAAACCAACCTAACAACTGGAAAGTACTTTAGCAAGTTAGCTGAACGGTTTCCTAGGAAAAACCTTGTCTATTCAGTGTGTATGCTAAAATTAACCACATTACTGACACAGAATGTTGTTGTTCAACAAAGTTCAAAAAGCCTTGCTACAGACACTTAAGGTGACACACACAGGTGAAAATGGCAAGAAAAAGTGAATTTCCGATACCTGTGGCTTTTTCAATAGCAATTAGTGTCTGTGTATAAAGAGAGTCAAAAGTTTGTTAGCTCTCATGTGGATACACTAAGCAGACTAGATACTTAGCAATGGGGAGCAGAAAATAACTGTTGAAGGACCTGCGTAACAAGGTAATGGTAGTTTATCTAGATGGTTAAGGATATAAAATGATTTCCAAAGCCTTGCAAATGCCAGTCAGTACACTGTAATATGGTGTGACAAGACCAACATTCAGCATTATGGTCACAACCATAAGCACTGTTTGGAGAGAGGTCAACAAGGCCTATAGTGAACAGAATACCATCCCCACTGTGATGGTGGGGGCTCACTGATGTTTTTGGGGGGTGTTTGAGCTCTACAGGCCCGGGGAATCTTGGGAAAATTGATGGCCAGATGAATGCAGCATGTTATCAGAAAATACTTGCAGACAATTTGCATTCTTCTGCATGAAAACTATGCATGGGACACTCTTGGACTTTCCAGCATGACAAGGACCCTAAGCACAAGGCCATGTTGACCTTACAGCAGAAAAGGTTGACGGTTCTGGAGTGGCCATCCCAGTCTTCTGACCTTAATATTATTAAGTCACTCTGGGGAGTCCTCAAATGTGCGGTTCATGCAAGACCACCAAAGACTTTGCATGACCTGAATGCATTTTGTCAAGATGAATGGTCAGCAATGCCACCTGCAAGAAATCAGTGAATCATAGACAACTATTAAAATGTGCATGCTGTCATTGATGCTAAAGGGGGCAGAACACTGTATTAAGAACTAAAAGCATAGAGACCTTTAAGTAGGGGTCAGTTCCTTATGTTTTGTTTTATGATTGTGCCGTTCTGTTTTGACTTACAGTTGAATGTAAATCCTGTAATAATATATTTTGCCTGCTCACTCATGTTTTCTCTATAAATGGTACATATATTTCCAATTTTTCAAGAGTATGCAAACTTTTGAGCACAACAGCTCTCAAAGTTTAGACCAGTCCTATTTTTTCTTTAATCAACATTTCTACATGTAAGGCAGACATTCCATTCCACTGTCTGTTAAATTCCAACACTGGATCACCTCAGTTTACAAAATAAGGTACTGATTTTGTGATTACCTGAACCATATCAAATTTAACGAGGAAAAGTATTAAAAAAAAAACACTGCTTTGGTCATCACTATTCTCTTGCAATGGGACCAGCTAGATGGCAAAAACCAGCTGGTGTGCAAGTGGTACCGTAATAACTATTCAGCATGACATAAGTGTTGAAAAGAAAAGCACTGAATGTGGAAAAGAAGGGTTCAATTCTGGCTTTACTGGCAGAGTGATACAGTGAGTGTCAGACGGTGGTTCATAAGAACAAGGTCAAGCAACAGAGGATGACATCCTGTAGGATGACATCAACGGACCTACAAAAAGAATGGCAAACAGCAGCTGAGGTGAAGTGCACGTCGAGAACGCTTCGAAACAGGCTCCTAGTGGCAGGGCGGATGACGTGCAAAGCTAGAAAAAAGCCCTTCATCAATGTGAAGCAAAGAAGAGCCAGGCTGCTGTTGGAAAAAGACCATAAGGATTGGACCATAGAGGAATGGCCTAAGGTCATCTTCTCTGACGAGTCCAATTTTCAGCTTTGCCCAACACCTGGTTATCTAATGGTTAGAGGGACCTGGAGAGCCCTACAAGCCAAAGTCTCACACCCACTGTGAAATTTGGTGGAGGATCAGTGATGTTCTAGGGATGCTTCAGCAAGGTAGGAATCTGGCAGATTTGACTAAGTGAAGGATACATGAATCAACCCAAGTACAAGGTAATCCTGGAAGAACACCTGCTTCTTTCTGTTCTAACAATATTCCCCAACTCTGAAAATAGTTTTTCCAGCAAGAAAATGCTCCATGCCACACTGCCAGGTCAATCAAGGTGGGGATGGAGGACCACCAGATCAAGACCCTGTCATGGCCAGCCCAATCTCCAGACCTGAACCCCACTGAAAACCTCTTGACTTTGATCAAGAGGAAGATGGATGGTCACGAGCCATCAAAAAAGCTGAGCTATTTGAATGTGATAGACTGGTGGAGAGCATTCCAAGAACAATGAAAGCTGTGATAAAAAAATGGGTTATTTCACCAAATATTGATTTCTGAACTCTTCCTAAATTAAAACATTAATATTTTGTTGTGGGAAAATGAATATGAATGTTTTCTTTGCATTATTTGAGGTCTGAAAACAATGCAATCTGGTTATTTTGACCAGTGGTTATTTTCTACAAATAAATACACTAAATGACAATATTTCTATTTGGAATTTGGGAGTAATGTTGTCAGTAGTTTATAGAGAATAAACAAAATGTTCATTTACACATGCCTATGAACTGTAAAACCAGAGAAACTGATAATTTTGCAGTGGTCTCTTATTTATTTCCAGAGTGAGAGGAAGTAGGCTTGAGATACTTAAAACAACACAGATGTGCCGACTAACTCTGAGCAAATGACCATAGATAGGACGTGTTGTCTGATACAGCTCTGGTAGAGATTAAGAGACCCGTGCACCTTTTTCTGTCATTTACAAAAAAGTTTCGGAGTGATGAACAGAAGCATTCAATTTGCAGTGGTGCCTTAATTTGAACCCTTCTGTTGCGCACTCAAAACCTTACTTTGACTTTTTTGGAAAGGAAAGAAAAAAGGTGCAGTGGTGTCTTGATTTTTTCCGGAGCTGTACATTGTAGATTAATATAAAATATCTATCATATGGCACTCCCTAAATTCATTTGGTTTAAGAAACATATGTTTATGAAAACCCTGTAATGTCATATTTGCTACATGAGTTTGAGACCCCTACATCATCAAGTAATAATCTGTGAAAAGGTTTGCTGGTGGAAACGGTTTTAAGAATGTTAACTTGTGTATTAGCTGACAACATGTATTAACCGCTGTGGTTGAAAATGATTTTAAAATCTGTGTATAAGCGGAAATTACGGCAAACCTCCCAAAATTATGTTTTTCTGTTTTTGTTTGCGCTGTAAGTTTGCATCATGTTTCCATGTTGAGTAAGCCAGTGATGGACATAATCAGAAAATTATCCTTGCATTTCTCTTTGGACCAGTCCAGAAAGTCCCTCCATGTTTGTGTTAGTTTACTTTTGTTTGGGGACTAATGACGACAACTCCTTCCATAGAATCCTAGCGAGCAATAAACTCATTACAGGACCACAAACTCTTGAACATTCACACAATGATTAACTCATGGTACGAACTAAATCTAATGTAGCAATCCAAATATAATACAGTTTAATAGGCCAACTCCTTCCTCCCGCTTTCTACCTGGGTCTCCATCACATATGAATTAAAAACGGACAGTGAGAATGAGATTGGCAAAAAAAGAGATCAGCTAGGTGAAATACCAAGTATAGCAGTTCATTGTCTAATGCAAAAAAACTGGACATTGCCTGTTTGTTTTGTTTCTTTAACCTTAACCACAGTGAAAGCCCAAGGGAGAGGGTGGATAGTAAATGGTCTATGACTAGGGGAATCCCCCACAGCACAGCCTTCTTAAATAGCACTATAGGACTAGAGGGTTTGAACTTTCCTCTACAGGGGAGTGACCAGGCTGATTGATAGCTTATTTCCCACTGGACGGGGGTTGAACTGCTACACGTGGAAACAAACAATGACAAAAAAGCCTCTCAAAACAATCTGGTTAATCCGTTGATTGAGGCCACCGCTAGGATGCTCTTACGTCAAGTCTAGAGTCCCCATGCTGGGCCATGCACTATGTGAATCGCCATCAATGTGTTCAGGCCAAAGGAATGTGCGTCCATGCCACTGCCATTCATTGGCTCTTCTGTTTTCATTCATGCTCTGCCCTTAAATCTATTGGCCCTGACAGGTACATTCAAACACACCAAGGTTCTTTTTCTACAGCCCAGCTGAGAGAGTGAGGCTTTGGTATTTACCTCTCTCCCCCCTTTCCCCTCAGCTCCAGCTCTGGGGTGAGGTACAGCAAATAGCAGAAAAATGATGGTTTCATGAACCATAAGAGATTTTTCCTAGTAATATCAGCTGTTCCGTGTACAGGTTTGTATACAGTCCCAGTATTTGTTTATTACATAAAGAAAATCCCATATGACAATTGTGGTGCCTGACCAGCAAACCCTTATATTACAGCAACTGACATAAATATACTACTGTTGTAAAGTTTGGGCTCACTTAGAAATGTCCTTGTTTGCCATGAAAATATATACATGACACACAGTTGTGCTCAAACGTTTGCATACCCTTACAGAATTGGAAATATATGTACAATTTGTAAAGAAAACATGAGTGACCAGGCAAAACCTGTCTTTTATTTCTTAAGGGATTCACATTCAACTGCAGGTCATACCAGAATGGCACAATCATGAAACAAAACATGGCAACAAAGAAAAAAATGAACTGACCATGTTCAAAAGTCAGCATATCCTTAGTTCCTAATACTGTGAATTGCCGCCTCATAGACAACTTATAATAGTTGTCTGAGGCCCCAAGTTCTTGCAGGTGGTATAGCTGCCCATTTGTCTTGGCTAAATGCATCCAGCTCATGCAATGTCTTTGGTAGTCTTGCATGAAAAGTATGTTTGAGATCTCCCCAGAGTGGCTCGATGATATTAAGATCAGGAGACCTCCAGAACCTTCAACCTTTTCCGCTGTAACCACTGGAGGGTCAACCTGGCCTAGTGCTTAGGGTCCTTGTCGTGCTGGAATGTCCAAGAGTGTCTCATGCGCAGTTGTCGTGCAGAAGAATGCAAATTGTATGCCAATATTTTCTGAAAACATGCTTCATTCATCTTGTCATCAATTTTCACAAGATTCCCTGTGCATTTAGAGCTAACACACCCCCAAAACATCAAAGAGCCACCACCATGCTTCACAGTGGGGATGGTATTCTGTTCCCTATAGGCCTTGTTGACCCTCCAAACATAGCGCTTATTATATTGACCTATTTTGGTCATGTCACTTCAAATTACAGTGTGCCGGAAGCTGTGAGGCATGTCAAGACGTTGTCGTGCATATTGTAACCAGGCTATTTGTGGCAGTGGCGCAGTAAAGGCTTCTTTTTGGCAACTTAATACAAATTTTGTCATACTGACTGGCATTTGCAAGGCTTTGGAAATCTTTTTATATCATTTTCCATCTTTATCAAGTTCCATTTCCTTGTTACGCAGGTCTTTTGACAGTTTTTTCTGCTCCCCATGGATGAGTATATAGTCTGCTCAGTGCATCCATGTGAGAGCTAATGAACACATTTTCATGTGGTCACTTAAGCATATGCGCCAAGCAGGCTCAGTTATTAAGGAAAGTTTACTCCATGTTCTGCCTAATTTCTGTTTATTAGGGTTCTTAAGTCAAATATAAGCTACCTGTGCACATTGTCCACTTCCCATGTAATTCACACATGGGCTATTTGAAGAATGGCAAAAGGCTTCTATTTTACAATACACCAAAATGTTTAATTACATTCAGAAATTGGCGAAACAAGCATTCAATAATGGTTACAAGGTAGGGATATTATTTTTCTTTTTAGATTGAGAGGTACACATTTGATTGTGTTGTTGAAAATGCAAAACCATGACGTTAAAGGACTCAAAGTCTGTAATTGCGATACAGAATGATTTTATTTAACAGTTGTCAGCGAATTAAAAGAATCTTGGTTAAGCTAGAGGCAACCGTACTTCTGACGAATTGCTTGGTCTACATAACACATTACATACAGTGAGGGAATTTTTTTTTATCCCCTGCTGATTTTGTACGTTTGCCCACTGACAAAGAAATGATCAGTCTATAATTTTAATGGTAGGTTTATTTGAAAAATGAGAGAGAAAAACGGAAAAACAGAAAAATGCATGACGTTTGGAATACCCATCCATGACCCATTTTCAATGTTGGTACATGGCCCCGTCCATCGTCCCAATGATGCAGTGAAGTTGTCCTGTTAACTTAGCAGAAAAACACCCCCAAAGCATAATGTTTCAACCTCCATGTTTGACGGTAGGAATGGTGTTCTTGGGGTCACAGGCAGCATTCCTCCTCCTTCAAACAAGGCGAGTTGAATTGATGCCAAAGCGCTCGATTTTGGTCTCATCTGACCACAACACATTCACCCAGTCCACTTCTGAATCATTCAGATGTTCATTTGAAAACTTCAGATAGGCCTGTACATGTGCTTTCTTGAGCAGGGGGACCTTGCGGGCGCTGCAGGATTTCAGTCCTTCACGGCATAGTGTCTTATCAATTGTTTTCTTAATCACTATGGCCCCATCTGCCTTGATATCATTGACAAGATTCTCCAGTATAGGTCTGGGCACAAAGTGAGATCTGGCATGGAGCCCCAGACAAAGGGAGATCGTAAGAAACACAAAAGAACTGTCATTTGCAAATAATCGCACCAACTGTTGTCACCTTTTCACAAAGCTATTTGGCGATGGTCTTGTAGCCCATTCCAGCCTTGTGTAGGGTCTACAATCCTGTCCCTGACATCCTTGGTCTTGGCCATGGTGGCAAGTTTGGAATCTGATTGATTTTATTCTTCTGTGGACAGGTGTCTTTTATACAGGTAACAAGCAGAGATTAAGAGCACTCCCTTCAAGAATGTGCTCCTAATCTCATCTTGTTACCTGTATAAAATACAACTGGGAGACAGATATCTTTCTGCTTGAGAGGGGATGAAATACTTATTTCCCTCATTTAAATGCAAATAAATAAACGTTTTTGACATGCGTTTTTCTGGATTTTTTTGTTATTCTTTCTCTCACTGTTAAATAAAAACTACCATTTAAATTATAGACTGATCATTTATTTGTCAGTAGGCAAACATAAAAAAATCAGCAGGGGATTAAATACTTTTTTCCCCTCATTCCTTTACAGTTATTCCATACAAAGAGACAACCTGTTGTGTTTCACTAAAATCAACTATATACAGAGTTTGCACAAACATACAGATTAAAAACAATTATGCGACAAGGAGTCAGATATTAAGTTACCTAGTTTAAGAAAAAAAAAAATCTACGCATTCTGGCATTGTGTATGAGCAGTTGCCATTAATAGAAATGAAAACACTACACAATATTTTTGGCCTGTGAATTGGCAGCCATGGACAGCAATATAATATTCAGTTTTACATCTGCTTTTAATGGAAAGTCATTCACATTATGAAGCTGATATTATCAAATGTTATGGTCTAACCAAAGGCAACTGTGTTTCAGGATAGGACGGAGTGCATTGGCTGTCTACAGTACTTTTTTTCTCCACACATGAGAAATAACCATATTAAAGGAAATATGAATATAATAATATTGAAGGAAAGCAATCTACAGAAAATTATGAATATGAAATCAAAATGTTGAGATTCCCCCTTAGTTAAATTACATCTGCAGCCCGCCTTGACGGTAGTGTAATGAGAACGAGGCTGGGAGATCGAGCTCGATCTCAGAGGTCAGTGAAGCCTCAACCGTCGTGCCCGTTAACCCGAGTTTGAAATAAAAGTTATAACAAATTAGAATGGATTGTTTACCTGATAATTTGGATGGTGTAGAAAATAATCTGGGCATCCTGCTACGGCCATGTTATGTAGCGATTTATGAATCTATATTCTTGACCTTTTCACATTCACGATTGATTCAACTTGATTGAAGAACCTGTAGGAGAAATTACGAGGTTAATGAAAGTAAATTAACAAATATTGCGTTAATAATGATTACACAAACATTTAATCTTCACAACTTTTAGAGTGGAAATCTATTAAACTAAAAGACACCTGAAGGAAATCGAAGTCTCAAATAAAGTGAAGACAAATATAGCACAGAGCACTTCTTAACCCACATAGTTCTACAGGTCAGAAAACAGTCAACACTAGCCAAAAGAGTAAACAGCTTCAATAGCTCACAGCTCAGCAGCTCACAGGGCTTTAAGCCTGATATATTGGAGAAACATATCTTTCTTACAGAATGATGGTTGTGGTGAAACAACTGGTGCAGTTAGAGAACCCTTGGCAGTCAGACAAAGTATCTTTCTACATACATCTACACAGATTATGCTTTTGGAAGCCATTCAGCAATTGCTTTGCTGATGCTTCTTGTAGATATGTAGTTGAAACATAGTATTTCAATTGTGTGGTGTTGTCAACCCTGTTATCCCTACAATGCCTTTCCTCTTGGCCAATCCCTGGGTCAGGACTGGTGTAAGACCAACAAATTGGACATTTGGTCTAGTTGAACCTCTTAAAGTGAGTATCCTATTAACCTCTCTTGGTAGCCTAATTCTACAAATACATTCCCCGAAGGATATACATACAGGCAAAGGCCTCAAACACTTTAATTGACTGCAGGCCATGAAAATAATACAGCTATGTTGAACAAGTGTATTATTAATCAGGCTTTATCTACCTCCATTTCATGATATGTTACTTTTAGGTTTTCTGTGGGCACCCAGTAGTGAGGGACTATCTCAGGGCACCTTGCACTTTCATAAGGTTTAAAAGGCAGTAGCCCATTATTCTGCTCTGCCAGAATTACCCAAATAAAAACAGTGATTTTACAATACTTCCTTCAAGGCTTTTTTGTTTTCATACACAGAATTCATGTATTTTTAGTTTTACAGCCAAACCTGATGATAACTTGTGCCAAAAATAGAACTGGTTGTTCCTCAATTGCATTCAAAGCCTAATCAACTATCATTATTTCCAATGTGTTGAGAAAGCACAGCGTGAACAAATGTGTTCTACCCAAATTGGTCTTGTAAACAATGACCCACTCATTTATGTATCAACAATAAAGACTTTGGCACTTGGATCAATAGAACCGTAGAATGGCCTCAGTTGTAGGCTTAATAAGTGTGTCCTCAACAATGTGTGCGGTGTGTCACAGTTCCGGTCTGTGCGTGTGACCCCACGGAGGGCCACGGTGAATGTAAATTGTTTATGACAAGGACTCAGAATTCATGCTCACTAGTAGGGTGGTCTTGAGAACACAACACACATTGATCACTTGCCCTTCAGATATGAGACCAACAGTAAAGACTTGATCATGGAGGTCTGAAGGGAGAGGTACAACAGGTGTTGATGGGTCTGAACATTAATTTTTTAATCACTCACGCCATTAGGGTGACTTGGCCAAAAAGCAGGTACCTATGTTAAGTCATTCCATTGCAGAATCAAAGTAATTTCATTAGATGGGATTAAAAGGGTCTTTGATTTGACTCCTTCCACTTGAATAGAAAAGTAAAGCAGGCTGACCTTAGCAGGGCAATTACACCGAAAGTATAGATCAACTAGAAAGGCTGGGGATGTTAGAACAACCTGCCACGGGCACCTTACGCATATGTACTAATTACAGGGATTTCTGCTCAAGCTTGCATGAATGAAGAATGTAACTTCAAACAGACCCTTAACAATAGGCATGTTAATAACAGCTATGCCTGATTATTACAGTCGTGTGAGATCACAGAAAGAGAGCATGCTAACTACTCATTAACTACTAAAGTCAGTTGTTCTCCTTCTACACTGGGCTGTTATTCAACAAGGCGCTATTGAAGTTGGTGGGGCGGATGGTAAATCATTGGGGCAGAGTCGCCTGCCGCCCAGGTCCAATATACTAGGCAATGTCAGAGAGTGGCCAGAACATGTCTACAGTAAAACTTGCTACAGTTTAGCAACTGATATTGGAGCATCAAGTCTTGGACCAACTCCAGAACAGCTTCTATTCCAAGCCATAACTCTGATAAATAGTTCATCAATTGCTACATGCACTATTAGCATGATCTATATTCTGCACAAACTTACTATACCCACACAATCTAACATCAAAAATATTCATTTTCACAATTATAGCTATGATAAACAACACTTTCTAGGCTACCTATCACTCTATATGGTGAGACTTGACAAAAAAGAAAATAACTGGTAACCCAATGTTCACATTCATAGATACGAATGAATAGTTTTCGGCCTTTGTAACAATCTGGTAACCAATGTATGATTTTTCAGTACTTTATATTGGGTTATTCCCACCAATTCACCACTCCATGTGCCCTGTACAGACACCTCTTTCATGGAACAATCTATGACGTTTGGGCAAATTGATGGGATGATCTCTCAATCAAGACCCAAATGAATGCTCCCATTTTTCATAGATAACATGATCCCACATACAGCCCACATAAATTCCAACACAGGCACAACTCATTTTACTTAATAAGGCACTGATTAGGTGATTACCTGAACCAAATCTAATTTAATGAGGAAACTGCTGTGGTTATCACTATCCTCTTGCAACAGGACCAGCTGGATGGCAAAAACAGTGCAAGTAGTACCTCAAGGTAATTTGAATAAAAAATTACAGATAAAATAAGCTTTGAGTGAGGAAAAGAAGGGTTCACTTCTGCTTTACTGGCAGAGTGAAACAGTGAGCGTCAGGTTTCTTCCATCCTGAAAATGTAAAAGACGGTGGTTCATAAGAACAAGGTCAAGCAAAAGACAAGGCTCCTAGTGGCAGGGCTGAAGTCGTGCAAAGCTAGAAAAAAGCCCATCATCAATGAGAAGCAAAGAAGAGACTGAAGGAATCTGGCTGAAGTTTGAAAAAGAGACCATAAGGATTGGACTGTGGAGGATTGGAGTAAGGAGCTCTTCTCTGAGGAGTCAAATTTTCAGCTTTGCCCAATACTTACAGTGACACAAACCCACTGTGAAATTTGGTGGAGGATCAGTGATGATCTGGGGATGCTTAAGCAAATCTGGAATCGGGCAGATCTGTCTATGTGAAGGACACTTGATTCAAGCCAAGTACAAGGTTATCCTGGAAGAACACCTGCTTCCTTCCTTCTGACAATATTCCCCAACTCTAAGAATAGTTTTTCCTGCAGGACAATGCGCCATGCCACATAGCAAGGTCAATCAAGGTGTGGATGGAGAACCACCAGATCAAGACCCTGTCATGGCCAGCCTAATCTCCAGACCTGAACCCTATTGAAAATCTCTGGAATTTGATCAAGAGGAAGATGGATGGTCCCAAGCCATCAAACAAATCCAAGCTACTTAAATTTGTGTGCCAGGAGTGGCATAAAATCACCCAACAGAAATGTGACAAACTGGTGGAGAGCATGCCAAGACGCATGAAAGCTGTAATAAAGAAATCTGGGTTATTCCACTAAATATAGATTTTTGAACTCTTCCTAACTTATGACATTATTTAACTTATTTTCTATGCAATATTGGATTTTTGAAAACTTTGCATCTTTTTTTGGTTATTTTGACCAGTTGTTATTTTCTAGAAATAAATACTCAAAAAAAAGAATTTGGGAATTTGGGAGTGATGTGGTCAGTAGTTTATAGAATAAAACTTAATTTTACTTAAACACAAACCTATGAATAGTAAAACCAGAGAATCTGATAATTTTGCAGTGGTCTCTTAATTTTTTCTCTCACCACATCACATTCACACAGGCCAGGAGCTGTTGTTGTCATTACATAGCTTTACATTTATCATGTTAGTGTTTTAGTTACAATTTTTTATCTTTCATTTAGACTGCATAAATCACACACCAGGACTATGTTAAAGATCAAAATCTTTACTGTACATTGCGTAATTCGTTGAGAACTAAATTTCGTAACAACGGTCAATGGAAACCAAAATCGACAACCAATATACGGCTAGATTCAAACTAACTGAAAATCTAAGTAAACAATTTAAATTACAGGCTGTTCCAAAGTGTGTGCATTTCTTTACAGCAAGTCATAATGTGACTCAGTAGTCTCTATCTCTTAAAACCAAGAGATAAATTGGTTAAATCGGGTGACTGCCTTGGCCATTGAAGAAACTTTCAATTATTGGCCAGAAGACTCATTGGGTAGCTTTGGCAGTGTATTTGAGGTCATTGTCCTGACTCATGATTAAGCAATGTTCAATGGGTTTAGAGGCATTGTGTTGTATCTGAGCACACAAGATCTGTGCACTTCAAAATTCATCCGGCTGCAGCAGTCAGTTACATCATCAACTAAGACATGTGAGATAATAGCTATATTATCCCCAGGGGGAAATTGGGAAACTTAATAATGACAATAAATATAATTTGAAAAGATCACATGAGACAGTTTCAAGAGCAGCCATTGAGGGCTGAAAAATATAAATTCCACCATATTTCACAGATTAGGTAACTTTTTTCTCTTTACTTTCCTCATGCCATTACTCTGCTACATGTTAATCGGTCTCACCTGTAGACTCAGTTTCAGGCCATTTCAAGTCATACTTAAAGGCTAGTATGACTTGAATCCTTAACTAGGAATTTAAACTTGACGCAGTTGATCCAAATGTTTATGGAGGTACATTTGTCTTTTTGTAGATGGCAAAACTTTTTTTCTTTTCAATAAAAAATTATTGTTCTAAAAGCAAAAATGAGGCATCAATGTAAAAAATTATGAGAAATCAAATATTTAGTAATGAGGTCAAAAACATTTTGAGAACAAAACATTTATTTATAAACAAAAAACACTATAAACCACACTTTTGGCTAGACAGCCCCCTTTGCTTGCAGTGCTTCTTTATTGCTGATCATAAAAAAGAATAAGACACAAACGTATCTTCATACATGTTGGAAAACATGAGCAATTGCCATGCCAATGATATAGGCTTGCAAAGCCTATATTCGATAAGTGACAACAGCATAGCTTTGTTGTGCACACACCGGCATAATATTAAAAACTGGGGTTGTTATTTGCATATTAAAATGTAATACTATGTGCAAAATCTCCTGTCATTTCAAAATTGTCCTTCAATATGGATGAAAATACCCTCAAATGAAATCAAACCTGAACATAAACATTATAGTGTAATTTAGAAAAGCGTTTCTCAAACCCTGGTTGACGGAATGCTTGCCAGTCTGGGGAATATCTATCACAAAGGAATAATGACTGCTATACATTAAACACATATAGAGTTAGGGTGATAAATGTCATAGAGAAATTGGGGGGAAAAGGTGTGTTTAATGATTATATATTTTAAAAGTGGTCCCAAGAGGAAAAAGCCCATGCTTTGCTGGTCCTGTGACAAACAAGTTTGTCTTATTTAGAATACAAAGTGCCAGAATTAGAGCCAAAAAATGATGTTGGAGTTCATTGCAAGTCATAGATAAGTTCTACAGATACATGTGGGTGATGGTACTTGCTAAAAACGATTGAAACTCAAATGACATTAAACACCATTGGTCACAATTGGTCTTCCAGATTGTGCTTTATTATAGCAACAAACTTGAACCTAGGTGTAGCCTGTACAGCTAGCTGACTAGTGGCTAAATGGGTTCTAAACGTTAGGCTACCTGATGCCTTACCCCTTTCACCTCCTCCACAATTTATTATAAAATGAATTTAGAAATGATAGAAATAAAAAAATACATGTTTTAATTACACAGTTCTTAAAGTCTTCCCTAGACAGTTGGCTAAAGCTACAGTTCATGGACGCAATTGGGTTGTAGGCTATGATTTAATTCAAACAATAGACTCTGAAATAAGTCTCACTACTCTTGAGCTCACTACTCTGGGAGAAGCCTATTCTTAAATATGTAAGAACATTTAATGGTAAAATAACATCTTAAACATGAATTGGATCTAGAGAACAAAACACATTATTTTGATTATTACACCAAATAAAATGTGAAAAATCTAAACAGTTAACTTTTAACCTCATCTTTCTGGGCCAAGTAAAGCAGATATCTAGAAATGTTTTCTGGCTCTGGCTGCCAAATATCACCCTAAGTTGGAAGGTTGGGTCCCCTCCTCCCCTCACATTAGCTAGCTGCAGTGCATTCATAGACTATAAATTCCCCGCCCTTTCAATTTAGGGCACACATCAAAATAGTTGGGTTATTTATAGTTCTGGGCATCCAGAACCATAACAGCAATATGTGCAGCCAACTTAGACAAGAGTCAGTCTAGAAACCCTAAGATAACATTTGGTTCGGGTCCAAGTATTGTAGTGTAAATGCTTATTAAATAAATACACTGAAAGAAAGATATAAAGTAGGTCGAACATAAACAAGGTGCAATATAGCAATTTGGTCTTAATATTGGATTTTAGCTTATGTTTCACAGTACTGGTGCACACACTATGAAAATACTTTCTATACGCTATTCCTAGCTCCAAAAGTATAGATCTTGCCAGGCATTTCTGGTTTGTCAGCTTTGCAAAGACATAAATGTGCTGTGAAGTCAATGTGTAGTCCTGACTATAGGCTTTGCATTTCCCTCTGTCAACAACCAAAGCGGGGTGTTCATGAAAATCAAAGAAGAAATCATGAGGCTAAAAAAATCTCAATACATAGGCGTAAACCAAAAAGTTGGGAACATCAGTAAAAAGGAAACCGTTGTTAAGCTCAGCTAACTCAGTCTGGTAAGTCAAAGAAAAGCTATACAACGGATGGATGACTCAAAAAAGATCCTCATCATAACAACTATTCGACATATCTGGAACACAGTCTAGGAGTTAGGCATGTCAGCCACTGCCATCCACAGAACACACTTCACCCACAGCATTACAGAGACTACACTGCAAGATACCCACCACTAGTTAACTTATGAAACACAATGCCCAGGTTACAGTTTGCACACAAAAAGGAAACAAAGATATTGTGAACCAATTAGATAAAGGCTAACGTACCAGATAGATTAAAAGTAGAAAATGTTGATGATGAGATTCCCAAACACAATTGTATTCTTAAATTGGTGCATTATTTGCCCGCGCAGTCTTTCACAGAGTCGTGAGCCCATCACCATCCTCACTTCTGACAGACCCTATCCTCACTGGAATGATTTTAAATACCCAATCGTGTTACTACCCTGTTGCCAAATGACCTAATTAGTAGCGTGATAGTCCACCAGGTAAGATATTTTTGCATTTCACAACTTTTTCAGTCTTTTGTTGTTTCATGTTGCTAGCATTAAATTAAGTGGGCATGTTTTTTAAGAAACAATAAAATGTCTCTATCGACATTTGATATGTTGTCTTAGTACTATTTTCTACTTAATATAGGGTTTAAATGATAAAATGCGATTTTCTGGATTTTTGTTTTAGATTCCGTCTCACAGTTGAAGTGTACCTATGATAAAAATTACAGACCTCTACATGCTTCGTAAGTAGGAAAATCTGCAGTGTCAGCAGTGTATCAAATACTTGTTATTTGGAAACGTGGTTGTATACTACAATTCAAAATCTGGGGTCAATTAGAAATGTCAATTTTTGCTGTCCATAAAAATAACATCTAATTAATCAGAAATACAGTGTAGACATATTTAATATGGTAAATGACAACTGTAACTGGAAACAGCTGATCTTTTAAGGACAATTTACACAGGCAATGGCACATTTTAGCAACCATCACTCTTGTGTTGCAATGGCACATTGTGTTTGCTAACCCAAGTTTAGCATTTAAAAAAGGCTAATTGATCATTAGAAAATAATTTTGCAATTATGTTAGCACAGCTGAAAACTGTTGTGCAGACTAAAAAAGTAATACAACTGGCCATCCATTGGATAGCTGGAGCATCAGCGATTGGGTTCAATTACAGGCTCAAAATGGTCACAAACAAAGAACTGAAACCCCTCAGTCTAATCTTGTTCTGAAAAATGAAGGCTATTCCATGCAAGAAATTGTCAAGAAACTGAAGATATCGTAAAACGCTGTGTACTAGTCTCTTCACAGAACTGCACAAACTGGTTCAAACCAAAATAGAAAGAGTAGGAGGCCCCAGTGCACAACGGAGCAAGAGGGCAAATACAATGGAATTTCTAGTTTGAGAAACAGATGCCTCACACATCCTCAACTGGCAGCTTCATAAGAAAGCACCCGCAAAACACCAGTTTTAACATCAACAGTAAAGAAGCGACCTCAGGATGCTGGCCTTCTAGGGAGAGGTACAAGGAAGAAGCTATATTTAAGACAGGTATAAAAAAAAAACATTAAGATGGGCAAAAGAACAGACACTGGACAGACGAAGATTGGAAAAACGTTATAGACAGATACATCTAAGTTTGAGCTGGTTGGATCACCAAGAACATTTGGGGTATGCAGACCAAATGAAAAGATGCTGGAGGAGGGCTTGATGCCGTCAGTTAAGCATGGTGGAGGCAATGTGATTGTCTATAAAGCTTTGGTGGTGGTAAAGTGGGAGAGTTGTACAGAGTAAAAGGGATCTTGAAGACGGAAGGCTATCACATCATTTTGCAATGCCATGCCATTGCCTGTGGACAGAACTTAATTGGAGACAATTTCCTCCTGCAACAGAAAAAGGACCAAAAGAAAAGTTCCAAACTATGCATGAACTACAGTATATTGGGAAGAAACAATCAGCTGCTATTCTGTCTACAGGAGAGTGGCCAGCACCTTCACCGGATCTCAACACTGTTGAGCTGTTGTAGGAGCAGCTTGATCGTATTGTACGTAAGTGCCCATAAAGCCAATCCAACTTCTGGGAGGTGTGTCAGGAAGCATGGGGGGAAATCTCTTCAGGTTTACTGAACAAATTGACAACTAGAATGCCAAAGGTTTGCAAGGCTGGAATTGCTGCAAATGGAGGATTCTTTGACAAAAGCAAAGTTTGAAGGACACTCATTTAAATTAAAATAATTATTTTTACCTTGTCATTGATTATATTTCCATTTCAAATCTTTTCATGTATGTTTTCATGGTATAAAAAGACATCACAAACGTTGCATACCTGCAACCTGGATTGAGTTCGGTAGATCAGCTTTTAGTTTTCACATTGGGAATAAATTCCAAGACCATTTAAACTGAATGAATTGGTGGCTCTAGGGCAATTCAATAGGATGACAGGATAATTACCATAAATAATGACTTTGTGTCTATTTGAGTGTTCAGGTTTTATTTTCAGTCTATTTCTTTTGGGGTATGCTCCTCATGCTATTGTTTGTTTACAACTTGTGTCAATACAGGGCTCATCCACTTTGGTCTGAGCATGACCTCCCCCTGCTGATAAAAGTTTTATTGAAAAAAATAAACAATTAGGTTTAGACTAAAAGGGATGAAGAGATGGGCTGGTGCTGAGCAGAAGCATTGGGACTCGGGCAACTAATAAGTAAATAAACAGCATATTCATGGTCAGCTCCAATCCTATAGAAATTCCCAAAGAAGACATCATCCCTACCTACTGAATCAGAATTGGTCCATTTCTACCAACTGAACACAAAGTTGGACAGAAGTATCTACGTTGTTGCTTCACAGGACATGAGACATCTACCTAGAGGGTCGTTTTTTTTAATTACAATCTCTTTTTTATTACAAACATGTTTTGTACATACAGTGGGTTGAGAAAGTATTGACAATATATACAAAAATTCAAAGATTCGTGATATCCTCTGTCTGCACATATAGACTGCCCTGTTAAATTCCAAACAAAGTATATATTTTTTTTAAGTCTTTCAAGTCCACAGAGTGCGATTTCTATTGCAAAATAAGTAGCCAATTAAATAAAACAATTGCAGATTTTGATGTGAACTAGCATTATTTTCTTGCTTTTGGATTTGCAGGCAAGTGTCTGGACCCAGGCATATGAAGCCAGTTATTTTGAATAAGCCTTCCAGGTACTGGATGAAAGAGAGTGGAAGATGCAAAGCAAGATGGTTTACAGTGCACAAACTCTGTCCACATTATGCAGTTTAGTCTACATAAGCTTTGTGTGGATATGGAAACTTTTTGAGATGGTTTATTTCAGCTAATGAAACATGATACCAGAACTTTGTGTTTCATTCATACAGTTGCTCCAGAAAGTGTTCAGACCCCTTGACTTTCTTCACATTTAGACGGGTAATAGATGGAATTCATAATTGAATACCTATTTTTCTGCCAACAATCTACACAAAATGTCCCATAACTTTGTTTACATGCACTTTAACATTTTGGGGGGGTTGTGTTTCAAATTAACATTGCCATCTTCGTCATTATTGACTATATTTTATCAGTGGATGGTTCAGATGGTGGTCACACCTCAGTAACTTTGCTTGTTGCTGTTGATTATTAATTGGCAGCTTCATTATTTCAGGGCAGCAGCGTAAAAGGGCTATAAGAGACAGCCTGATGACATCATGGAGTGCTGAATAGCAGCAGTCTCTGAGAAAAGCTTTGGGAGACATGGACAATCACTAATTGGATGAGGATTTCATTGGACCGGCTGGGAGAAATGGCCTTATGCAATGTGCATAATGAATGGCTTGGACGGGAAAGCTGTTATGCTTGTACACAATCCCGCTTCCAGGGTGGGCTATGGCTAGGCTATTTTAGTTTTTATTCAACTAAGAATAAAAGCTCTTATATATCCAACAAGCTATTTGAAAAGTTAAAATTAGATCAAGTATGGGGGCAATTTTTTAAAGAATGATTGAGGCTTATGATGGATAAATTATTAAGGAGACTGATCATATAGACATGGGAATTTGGGCTAAAATAATTAAAAGAATAGGCTACATTGAGTAATGTCCTAAACATGTCACAAAATATGAACAACTTAAGCTTCATGAGGCAAAATGAGATAAATGACTTGATCTAGAGTACTTATTTGATATGGACTGCAAAAACTCCAGGTGTATTTTGGCAGAAACACTGTCATCACCTTTGAATCCCCTTCTGCAAGTTCTTATCACTAACAAATATTGTGATGAACCAGAACTAGCTAGACTTGGGCACATTGTTTTTCCTTATCTGATACCAAACCAGGTAACATTTTTGCTATTGCAAAAAATGCACATTCATACCACTGCTTTTTAAGATCCAAGAATTTTTTAATGACAAACTGTTAGGGAATGAAGCCCTGTAAAACATAATCAAATTTGTACTTGTACAAGATACACACATATACTGAAAACAACAAAAATTGACACTAAAAGCCAGTCGGGCTAATCAATTAACTAATGTCAGCTATTATATTTATTTATTAATTCCAGTTAATAATATGAATTGGTGGCTTAGGATGGTCCAGCAGACTCAAATCCAGTAATTTTTTTTGGCAAATACTCTGTCAGTCAATAAATCTTAACATGTCTAAAAAATATTAAGGCACAACCTTTAAAAACATATTGGTTGTGTGACAAATAAAGTAGCCAAATCAGCTTTCCCTGTTAACAAGTGAATCATTAAGGCAATCCTGGAATGTCAGAACATTGTGTCATAGTCCCCAGTTTGCCGGATTTATTGTCCTATTCATTCCAAAGTTGCACCAGAGATAATGACTTTTTTCCCCACAAAAACATATTGGAACCCCTGCCAATAAAGGCTTGTTTAAGACTTTAGAACAAAGATTCCAGCTAAAATTTGTGGTTGAGTTAGATTTTCTGGAGCATTGCCATTGTTCTGTAGCCCTCTCCCAGTCTACACACTCACACCAGTAGGAGTGTTCAGTTACCTTCATTAGAAAATACAGCATTCCTGCTTCTCAGGTTTCAAGCTGATTTGGACCATATCCAGACATTGAGAAATTGAATTGAATGTGCTATGGTAAGACAACGGTTACATCATTCTGTGTTCTGGGTCATCACCAGAGGAGTAGAGTAGAATATACAGGTCCATGGTTATATATTAAAATGACCTTCTGTAAAGCAATTACAGTCTACTTTAGCAACTAGAATGTGATTACTCAACTGAACACAATTAACTGTACCCACACAAAATAATAATTTAATTGAAAGGCTAAGTGACCCTATTAAACCAAGGCTGCCTGCAGAGCTTTTTCATC